>MDKH01071637.1:0-20910 GCA_005239495.1 Nicotiana undulata
GTCTAGAAGAGAAAGTCGAGCAACAACTGGTTGACCTTTTCTTCCATGATAAGTCAGAGCAATACAGATAGCACCAAAATGGATATGGGTAAAACCATGGTCTCTCCATTGTCTAGGAAAATCATCTGGAATTTTGAGGGTAATAAACTGTTCCTCTCGAGTGGCAAGAATAGGATGCTGGTCAAGTTTTGAGGCAGCAACATATTCCTTGACTCCTTTTGTTTTATGTTGGACTAAGGAACGAATTTGGGTCCATGGTGCAAATGATTTTTTGGCAAAAGCAGAGTAAGGGTTTATAAGGGGTAGTTCAGTTGAAGATACTTTTTGTTCATCGGGTAGGATATCTACTTCATAGAGATAATCATATTTTTTGGACAAAGTTTTATATAGAGTAGGAGACATATTCATTTTTGCTAAGGAAGAGGATGATGGAAACGACTCAGACATATTTAGTAAACTTGTTTATACGAAACTCACCCGAGCCCTCAGGACTCCAAACAAAATATGCACGCAAATCTAAAAATATCATAAGGACTTGCTCGTGCGATCAAATCATCAAAATAACATAAAAAACTATGACTTTAACCTCAAACTCATGATTTTCTCAAGAACGCTCAAATTTTCTAACTTTTCAAGCGGACGTTCAAATCACGTCAAATCAATTATGATTCTCATGAAACTTCACAGATAGGACTTAAATATCATAACAAACTTGTTCCGGGCTCCAGACCCAAAATACGGCCCTGATATCACAATTTTCACATATTATTTCATTTTTTTATTTCTTGATTTAACCAACAAAATATTTTTCTTCCAAAATTATTTTCTAAGGATTGGGACCTCGGAATTCAATTCTGGGCATACGCCCAAGTTCCATATTTTACTGCGGACCTCCCAGGATCGTCGGAACATAGATCCGGGTCGGTTTATGTGATGACCCAAAAGGTCATCCAGTGTATTTCTAGTCAATTCTGTGTTATGAAGTCATTAAAACCTCATTCTATCTCACCTCGATTTGTGTGCGCAGCCCGGGCGTGTAGCCGGGAAGCCTTTATGTGAAAAACGGGGGAAAATGATAATTTTATTTTTGAAATTTGAACTGAGTTGACTTTGGTCAACATATTTGGTAAACGGACCCGGACCTGTAATTTGACGGTCTCGGAGGGTCTGTAGGAAAATATGGGACTTGGGCGAATGGCCGTAATCAAATTCCGAGGTCCCAAGCCCAAGAAATGAATTTTTGAAAGAAATTGTTTTATGAAAATATAAAGGATTTTTGAAAGTTTAATATTATGTGAAATCTGTGGACTCGGGCCTGTATTATGGTTCTGGATCCCCGTACAGGTTCAATATAATATTTATGACTTGTCTGTAAAGTTTGGTAAGAAACGAAAGTCATTTGACGTAATTCAGACTCGTAAATGCGAAGTTTGATGTTTTAGAAGTTTTGGAAATTTTCATTGATTTTGGGGTTAAATTATTTGTTCATGATGTTATTTTGGTGATTTAATCGCACAAATAAGTCTGTATGATGTTTTTGAGGTTGTGAGCATATTTGGCTTGGTGCCTCGAGGGCTCGAGTGAGTTTCGGGTAGGCGTCAGGGTGTGTTTAGACTCAAACATCTGGTGTTGCAACAGTTTTCTGGTGTTTGGTGTCTTGTGCTATGCGAACGCATAGTACCAACCACGAACGCATAGCAGATTCTGGGAAGGGGGTAGGTTTTACTCTATGTGAACGCATCCCTCAAGGTGCGAACGCGGAGCTGTAGGGGGATGACTCTATGCGAACACACCATGGGGTCGCGAACGCACAGAGTCTGAGAGGTCTGGTGGGCTGGGTAGTATTAGGCTTGTGCGAACGCGGCCTGAGGCTCGCGAACGCGGCCAGGGGCCCGCGAACGTGAAGAGTATATTCTCCCAGTTATTAAAAATAGTACCCAAACGGGATTCTTTCAAACACTAATAACTCTTTCATCTAAACTTCAATTTGGGCGATATTTGAAGAGGGAGTTTACTACAAATTCATAGGTATGTTATCTTAGACCCATTTTTTCAATAATTATCAACACCCATTAGATTTCTAGGCCTAAATCATGATTTTAAGGGTAGAAAATTAGGGATTTGGGTAGAGTTAGGGCTTTTTAATTAATTGGAATTTATACCTCGTTTTGGAGTCGGATTTGAAAACTAATTACATATTTGGGCTCGTGGGTGAATGGGTGATCGGGTTTTGGTCCGAACCTCGTATTTTGACCAAGAGGGCCCGGGGTCGATTTTTGTATTTTTTGGAAGAATGATACGAAACTTATAATTAAGTATTGGAATTAAATTATTTAGCATTTATTGATGTTATTGGGTCAATCATGTCTAGATACAATTGATTTGGAGTCGAGTTCAAAAGGGAAGGCGGTGATTGAGGCTTGATTTTGGTCGTGGAAGTCGAGGTAAGTGTTTGGCCTAACATTAGCTCGAGGGAATATGTGTTGAGTCTTATTTTCTATGTGTTTATACCATGTTCAACGTATAGGTGAGGTGACAAGTACCTATACGTTGGTGTCAAGCATGCCCGTGAGTCGGAAATTATGAACTATGTGATTTTCAATGATATTTACTATGTTATAGATTGAATTTCATTTTGGTTGTTGTTCATTCGGTGGAAATTATTGGTAATGGATATTGTTGAGTGTTTGTTTCGGTCGAGGAATATTTTGTAAAGTTATGTACTTGAGTGAGATTGGTTATAGTTGTGTCCCTTACCAGGACGGTGATATTTCTACTGTTGTTCCCTTACCGGGATGTTGTGATTTACTGTTATGGTTCATGTTGTTGATTCTTACTTTCCAAACTTCTGTTATTGATATTGTTTGGGTGAGGAGGAGTGTAAAGCACGAAGGGTGATGACGTGTATTGTTTATTGAGAGGATTAGAGTGTAAAGCACGAAGGGTTATGCCGTGCCATGTTATGATATTAAAAGCACGAAGGGTGATGCCGTGCCGTTTCTATTTATTTATTGTGAGAACGAGAGTAAAGGCACGAAAGGTGATGCCGTGTATTGTTTTGGTGAGGATGAGAGTAAAAGCATGAAGGGTGATGCCGTGCACTTGTTTTGGTGAGGATGAGAGTAAAAACACGATGGGTGATGTCGTTCACTGTTTACTCTGTGTTGTTATTTTCTGTTACTACTTTGATATTTAAACTACTGTCTTATCCTGTTATCTCTGTTATTTGCTACCTCTTTTCTCCAACATGTTTCCCTTTTCCCCTTGTACTTAACTGATACTTTTGCAGTTATTATTCTTCCGATTATTGTTAAATTGCATAGGTTATATTATTTGTCGTGTCCTAGCCTCGTTACTACTTCGCCGGGGTTAGGCTCGACACTTACTAAGTACATGGGGTCGGTTGTACTGATACTACACATGCACACCTTTTTGTTGTGTAGATTTCGGTACTGGACTCTGTGGACATTAGAGCTAGGAGGCTTCCTTCAGTCCACCCGGAGGCACCGAGATAGTCCTGCAAGCGTTTGCGGGCCTTGGCGTCCCCTTCCACTTCTTTAGTTATGTTTTTAGTGTTTCAGAAACATATGTATTACTTCTTTCAAACCCTTACATGTATTATTCGTAGATAGTCCGTGACAGTATGACTCCAAAGATCTGGGTTTTGGTTATTTTGAAAATTCGTAAAAGCAGTGGGAATGAGTTATGTACTTATCGCCTGTTTTCATTTTATGCTTTTATTTATGAAAAGGTCGTATTTCACCAATTTTCATTTAATAATAAAGGATTATAATAAACTAAGTATATACGTTGGCTTGTCTAGCTGATTCAACGTTAGACACCATCACGGACCCGACGGTGGGAAATTTGGGCCGTGACAGTTTACCAAAAATGTTGACCAAAGTCAACTAAATCCAAATTTTAATTCTAGAAATTACTATTTTTCATATTTCCACATAAAAGCTTTTCAGTTTCACGCCCGGAATGCGCACACAAATCAAGGTAGTCTTTTTATGGATAATAAGCCTAGAATTGGGTCTAAATTCTTAAAATGACCCTTTGGGTCATCACAATCTCCACCTCTAAAACAAACGTTCATCCTCGAAAGGACATAGAAAATTACCTTAAATAGCGAACAAGTGTGGATATTTACTCAGCATGTCCGACTCGGACTCCTAAGTAGTTGTCTTAACGTGCTGACCTTTCCACTGCACTCGAGCTGAAGGATAACTCTTAGACCTCTACTGACGAACATGCCGGTCTAAAATGGCTACCGGCTCCTCCTCATAAGTCAAGTCTTTGTCCAATGGGACAGAGCTGAAGTCTAACACGTGGGACAGGTCTTCATGTTATTTTCGGAGGATATACACTTGGAATACCGGATGAACTGAGGATAACCCTGGAGGTAGCGCAAGTTTATAAGCTACCTCCCCCACTCTATCAAGAATCTCAAAAGTCTCGATATACTTATGGATCAACTTACCCTTCTTCCCAAATCTCATAACACCATTCATGTAGATAGTCGAAGCAATACTCTCTCTCCAACCATGAATGCCACATCACGAACCTTACGATCGACATAACTCTTTTTCCTAGACTGAGCTGCACAAAGTCTTTCCTGAATAATCTTGACCTTATCTAAGGCCTCCTGAACTAAGTCTGTACCTAGTACCCGAGCCTCTCCCGGCTCAAACCATCCAACTGGCGATCTACACCGTCTACCATATAACGCCTCATAGGGAGCCATCTGAATGCTCAGCTGATAACTATTATTATAGGAAAACTCTACTAATTGAAAGAACTGATCACAAGGACCTCCAAAGTTAATCACACAAGCGCGGAGCATATCCTCTAAAATGTGAATAGTACGCTCGGACTGACCGTCCGTCTGCAGATGAAATGATGTACTCCACTCAACTCGGGTACCCAACTCACGCTAAAATTCCCTCCAAAAGTGCGAGGTAAACTGCGTACCCCGATCAGAAATGATAGACACGGGCACACCGTGAAGGTGAACAATCTCTTGAATATATAACTCAGCCAACCTCTCCGAAGTATAAGTACTTTCCATTGGAATGAAATGTGTTGATTTAGTAAACCTATCCAAAATAACCCAAACTTCGTCAAATGTTTTTTGAGTCCGTGGGAGTCCAACAATGAAGTCCATAGAGATATGCTCCCACTTTCACTCAGGAATCTCTATCTGCTGAAGCAAACCACCAGGTCACTGATGCTCATATTTTACCTGCTGACAATTCAAGCAACGAGCCAGATACGCAACAATATCCTTTTCATCCTTCTCCACTAACAATGCTGCCTCAAGTCCTGGTACCTTTTGGTTGCGCCTGGGTGAATATAATAGTTAGAATTGTGGGCCTCCTCAAGAATCAACTCACGAAAGCCATCAACATTAGGCACACATATACGACCCTGCATCCTCAAAACACTTCCATCTCCAAATGTAACCTTCTTGGCGCCACCGTGTCGAACTGTGTCTCTAAAAACCATCAAATGTGAGTCACCATCTTGCCGATCTCAAATACGCTCAATTAAAGAAAACCGAACGACTATACAAGCCAAAACACTGTCGGGTGAAATATCCAACCGCACAAACTGATTGTCTAAAGTCTGAATATCTAAGGCCAACAATCTCTCCCCAACCGGGATAAATGCAAGGCTTCCCATACTCACCGACTTCCTACTCAAGCATCGGCCACCACATTGGCCTTCCCGGGATGATACAATATAGTGTATCATAATCCTTTAGTAACTCCAACCATCTCCGCTGCCTAAAATTTAGATCCTTTTTCTTGAATAAGTACTGGAGAATGTGATGGCAGTGAAAACCTCACACGGAACGCCATAAATATAATGCCTCCATATTTTCAATGCGTGAACAATGACTGCCAATACTAAGTCATAAATATGACAATTCTTCTCCTGGACTTTCAACTGTCGCGACTCATAAACAATCACCTTGCCATCCCGCCTTAATACTGTACCTAATCCAATACGAGATGCACCACAATACAATTGATACCCAATTTTTCCTCAAACTATTTTTAAACCTGCATATATACCTTCAAAATCAAGTTCCATAACAATTGGTATTTTTTTCATAATTGTCTCATATTTTTATTAATTTATTTCTAATTTATCCAGTATTTTTATCTGTAATAATTAATTATAAACTGCATTACAAATGATTTCTTTATTTATATATTATTTTTGGTCTTATTAAGATCAAATTATTTCACAATTTGGTCAAATTGTCACTTTTGGCAATAATTGCAATAATTTTGATCTAATAATTAGTCATTTATATTTTTAAATACTTATTAATTATTTAATTTAATTTATTAAGCATCAATTTAGTTTTTGATAATTATCATTTAGTTTTAATTAATGTTAATTGACTATTTATCAGCTAGCCATTTTTTATTTAAATTCTATCCCCAATTAAATCTGATCCCTACCCAATTTGACCAGACCAATACCCAATTTAATAACCCAGAAGACCCAAGGCCTAATACCTTGTCACACCCGACCCAGTTCTTGTTAAATCCTGACCGTTGATCAATTTTGATCAACGGCCCAGATTAAAAACTTACCTAAATTACCACGTCCCTCATTCACTCCTGACACTCGTCTCTCTACTCTCTCTTTATCTCTCTGATTCTCTTTAGAGACTTCTCGTCTCTTCATCTCCCATGGAGCCCGTTCACCTCCTCCGGCCCCTTCCCCTGCCGAAAACATTATCCTCTCATCATCCCTTGGCCTTTGCTTCACTTCTACGTCGGGTATCACCACCTTGAGGCCCTCAGAGGAACCAGAGGCGATTCCAGTCATCTCTCCAGTCTCATGCCATTTTCTCCGACCATCTATGGCTGGTCGAGTAAGATCTACCCTTTCCGGCCAAAGACCGGTAATATCTCTGAGTTTTTCTTCTTTTTCTGGGTTCTTCTAGAAACCCTAGCCTCGAACCTTTATGATCTATTTAGATCTGTAATAGAACTATAAATATTATGGGATTTTACATGTTTTCTTCAAAGAAATCTCTCTGTTCGTAAACGATTTCTTCACTTTCAAAACTAGGGTTTCAAAAACCTTTTACAAAATGGTTTCTTTCCAATTTCCAGCATTATTTTATGATTTTATCATGTTTAAACGTTGTTTGAGGATTTTTATTCTGTTTGAGTCATTTTGTTAAAAACCCTAATACTTCTGGGTTCGATTTGAGCGTTCGAGTCTGTTTTGTGATGTTGTTTGTTTGTTCTAGCATAGCTACTGTACTTTCATATATATTCTATGTGCTCTTGTGATTTCTTGCTCTATAGTCACTATTATGGTTTTGATTCTTTGTCGCTCATGCCTAAACTATGATTGTCTACTGGTTCCTTTCATTATCTGCTATACTCTGATAGAAATCCCTAATTTCGTGATTAGGGTTTCTGATGTTTGCTTAATATAAGTTCTTCTAGTATCGTTTTATTTGAATCTCTGTGATCAGTCCTTTATTGTCTTTACACTATATTCTTTACTGATTTTTAATTCCTTAAAATTGTGATATTTTCCTTTGAGTAATACTGGTTGCCTGACTTTGAGTATTTCCTTGCTTGTGTGATATTTTCCTTAATTAGTACTAGTTCCCTGTGATTTGAATCTCACTCGAGATTCTCTCGATTGATTTCCAAAATTGAATTATCTTCTGCCTTATTTCTGTGAGCAAACGTGCTGTCAATTAATTCTTGTATACTTTCCTTAATTAGTATATTCTGTATCTAGTCCTAATCGCATGCTCAATTCTTTACTACTCTTTATATGATTAAATCAATTCCTCAATTAAGTATCTTTTCTTGTTTAATCACTGTTGTAACCGTTTGAATTAGGGCTCCTTAATTAAAGGGAGTACTTATATTTATTGATTCTAATTCTATTTTTATGCTAAAACTAGTACTTGTTACCATATTCTTTCCTATTTTTCAAAACTATATATACTCTACTCTCTCATTTGCAAAGACACGAACACACACACTGTTCAACTCTCTCTTACACACATACATACTCTTTAGTGTTCTTCTCTTGATTACCTGCTATTATCAGTCGGCTGCAAGCCAAGACTGGTTATTCTATTTTCCTATTCTTCATTATGTGCTTGCTATCTTCTAATTGGTATGTCCTCAATTTATGTTTAAAGCTTCAAAAAAATATGTTTCTTTGGTATTTCAATTTATCTTCTTTCTAATATGCTTTACTTTTGGTTTTGTTGCTCTACTTGCAATTAGTCTGTATGCCTTGCTGCTTTAGTTCTTAATACCTCCCCCTTTAGCCTCAACATGTTTACTACCCCCTTTGCATGTTTCAACATGATTCTACTTCACTTCTGTCTTCTTTGATTCCTAGTATACTACAATATGCACCATATGTTACTTAGTCTCTATGTAATCCTGAACACATGCTATACCCAGAACCGTTTCTTTGAACCTGTATGTGACTCTGCTTGTTGTATGTTTCCCTATATGCTTCATACTTGTCCCCTACCCCTCAGTCCCTACTTGTGATTGTTAAACTCGTTTGGTTATTGTTTCTTGTTCTATGTGTACTATTCTAATCCTAAGACTCTGATTGTCTTACCCTCTTCCCTTTCAAACTGTTTTCAGTGAACTCTGCTATTGTTCTTCAAAGCTTATTTCGAACAAGTCATTTTCAAAAGATGTTTTCCTACTTAACTCTTTTCAAATCACATCCTGCACTTTTGCTATAATCTTTGACCTCTTAGGATATGCCCCACTTGTGTGAGCATTTCCTTGACCCTTGAGCTCCCTCTGAACTTTGACACACAAGAGATGGCCTTTCCACACTGCACTTACTCTATTTCGGCTATGAATCTGGGTGTGAGCACTGCCCGGGTTCCTCTGAGATCCTTAGGGAACTCTGACACACCCGGATTATGAAAGGTTATGAAACAACAGTATATGGCATTGAGGATCCGGAAACATAGGCCTACTATGGAAGGCTCTCTATATTTAACTTCTTCTTTTCCTATTTTAATTATGTAATTCATATTCAGAGGCTTGTAATAATTTGTAAATACTATTCTGGGCTAAATAGTGAAAATGGGTGGGGTATGCATGCTATAGTATAAGTATGGGTAGATATCATGTTTCTGTAGGTTTATTTTTCCTATGTGCGCACTAGTAACCATGTCTATGAATCAAGCATGCCATGCATTTGGTCACTTATGTTGATACATCTGCTTTTCTTTCAGCACATCATCCTCACTTAGAAAATCATGTTCATAGTATCAGTAATAACAATGAAAACTGCTATCATGTGATTCTGAAAACGTAATTTAAATCCTGCCTTAAAACGAGTGTGTTAACAAATCTGCAATCATGGTTTACTATGCTATGTACGTAGAGATCATGTTCTAGGTAAACAACTATTAAAATCTGTCATCTATGTTATTCCTGAAGTTATGCATAACGATGTAACCCTATGTTCATTTAGAAAATTATGTTTAAGTTACCATGATGCATTAGACATCGTGCAATATGATCATACTTAGTCAAAACATATGTCTGAAACAGTCCCCTGGCCTAAACAAACTGGTAATCAGTCCTTTGTACACACTTAGGATCACATGTTATTAGGATGGGAATCTGAAACCTTTAACAAATACAACTGCTGCATGTTATGCTACACCTAGGCAAGCCTTAGGTAATCAATTACGAGAAATAAAACTAGACATGTCTTTGTGATCATGTTTAACTACCAGCATGCTAAAATCAGTAGGCAAGCCATGACTAGGACTTCCTCTCTGAGTTATGTGATATAATTGAACTCTGTTATTGTCACTTGGACATCATGTTTAGGAGCTGAATCTGGACCTAAATTTGTGTATGAGGCATGCTGTGTATGTGCACTATATGTGGAGGTATACTTGAGCCCCTTAATTGCTTTCCATGTTCTTCCCTTATGTGTAGTCCTACTTGTTTTGTTATTTATCGCCTTAGCAGTTTTACCTTTGAAACCTGAGGGTGTACTTAGAAATCTCCCTTTTAGGATAGTAGTCCTAACTTTCTCTGGGACTGATAGGAAGGGACGGGTAGCAGCATGCAATATAGTTCGTGACCAATACGCGCTTTAATTACCTTCACGGGGTGGGAAATGGTAGAATATGGATATGATGACCGGTGCGCTAATACCATGTGTAGCCCCTTTTTGAGGAGTGTCATACCGAGTATTGCATTGATGTGATCCATATTACCACAAACCTAGGATATCATTTACTCTCACATTCATAGATGGTAACACTTTTCGAAACTTCTTTTCATGAATGGTTTTCAAACCTCTATGTGTACTTAGGCTTAAATCCCCTCTTATTTGAGCCCTTACTTGTTTGTTTACCAAAGTCATACAAATTCACAAAAGTTCTTTGGCCGGGAACCACACTTGTGGATCCTGAGGGGTGCCTAACACCTTCCCCTTAGGTTAATTTCAAGCCCTTACCCTATCTCTGGTTAACAACGTAGTTGTAAATGAACCCCTTTGGTGTCCTAACGCACCTTTAAAAATCGTTAGGTGGCGACTCTCGAAACACAAACCCCTTTCCCAAAAGGAAAGAGTTGTCTTAACCAAAAATATCATAAATCCGATTTTCGCGAGGAAAAAAGGGGCGCGACAGCATGGCGACTCTGCTTGGGATTATAGGCTTATACCGTTACAAACCACTTTGTGAATTTGTATGAGTATGCTTTGTTTGATAATGCACCATTTCCTTTTTCCCCTCTTATGTGCAATTAATTGTTTTTCTCTTTCTAATATTTATTCCTTCCAAAAAGCAAAACTGACATGTTTCTTTGTTTTCCTTTGTAGCCGCTTTAAATCATAAATGTTGTATTTACCGCTTTCTTAACGTGCAAATACGTGACAACCTGCTTTTAATGCTTATTATTGCATAATCATGCTCAACATTCATACTCAACTCGTGCCATACAAATACTATTGTCACGCCCCGAAATCCCACCTTTCAGGCCGTGACTGCGTCTAACGTTGAACCCGCTAGACAAGCCAACGTACACCACACCTTGACCTTTTTAAAACAACCTGACAGTAATAAAGCAATTATCTTTCAAACCTTTACTGAAATAACCAGAACCACTTCAAGAGTTTTACAGCAGAAATGTAATAATACTCCAAAAAACGCATAATGAAATGATAAAGATAACGACATCGTAAAATCCCAAAACCGGGGTGTCACAACCTCACGGACTGTCTATAAGAATACTAAATACAAGTCTGAAAGGAAATACAATATTGTCTTTAGAACAGATGGAGAAAGAAGACAATAGGATGCTACTAGCAGGAGAGACTCCAGGGCCCACGAACGCCAGTGGCATACCTTGAAGCTCGACGTGGACTGACGGTGTCTCCCTCAGAGCGGTCCACGGGGTCCGAAAGCGGGATCTGCACAACATAGAGAAGTGCAATGTAGTATCAGTACAACCGACACCGTGTACTGAGTAAGTGCCAAGCATAACCTCGGCCGAAGTAGTGACGAAGCTAGACTTAACAAACAACGTTCACCTGTCCTATTCTACAACACAAAATACAGATAACAAAGCAAGGAAGAATAATAGTCATATACGGGGAATGGGAGCAGATAAAGGGAAAAAAAATAAGATAGCGCAGTTAATTAACATCAAATAAGAAAGAAACAATTTACCGAAAACTGATAAAGTATGAATGACATGTCTGAATGATAACAATGGCACGGCATCACCCTTCGTGCTTTTACTCTCTTCCTCACCAATGCAATGTATTTTGTAATCAATGTAAACATGGCACGACATCACCCTTCGTGCTTTTACTCTCTCCCTCACCAATGCAATGTATGTCGTAATCAATGTAATCATGGCATGGCATTAACCTTCTTGCTTTCAATAAATGTAAATATGACACGTCATCACCCTTCGTGCTTTTACTCTCTTCCTCACTATGCATGACATGATGTAATCAATGTAAAAACATGGCACGACATTAACCTTCGTGCTTTCAATAATGTAAACATGGCACGACAACACCCCTCGTGCTTTTACTCTCTTCCTCACTATGCATGACATGATGTAATCAATGTAAAAACATGGCACGACATTAACCTTCGTGCTTTCAATAATGTAAACATGGCACGACAACACCCCTCGTGCTTTTACTCTCTTCCTCACTATGCATGACATGAGGTAATCAATGTAAAAACATGGCACGACATCATCCTTCGTGCTTTACACTCTTCCTCACCAATGTAAGACAATGTGTATGATAAGGAATGCAACATAGTGGGAAAAATACAGTTCAAATCACCCGGCAAGGGGAAAATATCAGTCAATATCTCAATATATGCCCGTCAAGGGTCTCAGCTATAACCAAACAACTCAATATATATATTGTATGCCTGGGTCCTCAATTGAACCAACATTTCATAATCTCTACAACCAGTGCATCAACCACAATCAATTTCTCAAGTAGAGGCAATTACATAGTGTGAGGAACATTGAAGAAATAATTGAATCTTATCAAAAATAGACTCACGGGCATGCTTGACTCACAATGTATAGGTACTCGTCACCTCACCTATACATTGAACATGATAAACACATAACACATAACATACAATACCTAATCCCTCACCAAAGTTAGGCAAGACACTTACCTCGGTCCAAAGTATAGCAATCAACCCTCTAAGACCGTCTTTCCTTTATAATCTGACTCCGAAACAACGATATCTAGGCATAATTAATTCAATAATATCAATAAAGACTCAATAACACAATCCCATAGCCTAGGTATTCAATTTCTAGAATTCATCCAAAAATACCAAAATTCGACCCCAGGCCCGCCTTGTCCAAACACGAGGCTCGGACCAAAACCCGATCACCCATACCCCCACGAGTTAGAATATATAATTTGTTTTGAAATCTGACCCCAAATTGGGGTTGAATTACACAAAATTTCCAAAAACCTAACTCTACCCAAAACCCCTAATTTCTACTTTGATTTTAGGATTTTAGGCCTAGATTCTAGTGATTATGGAAGAAACGTGGAAGAAATTAGTGTTAGAATCACTTACCCAAGTGTTTATGGAGGGAAATTAGCTTGAGGATCGTCAATGGGGGTGGAAGGAGAAGAAGAAGGCTGAAAATGTGATTTTCCCGTATTGAATTCTGTTTTGAGGTTAAATTTATAGCTGGGTGAAATAACTCTATGCGATCACGGGCCAGGGAGAGCGATCGCATAGGGTCAGGAATCATCTGAGGTGCGACGACAGGGAAAGGGCTGCGACCGCAGTGAAGCCTGGACCTACACTACTGCGATCGCGGACAAGGCCAGTGCGATCGCACTGAGTAACTACCCAGCCCCCACCCTATCACACCTACACACTATGCGATCGCATAGAGTAAACTTTTCCCTCACCAACCTAATGTTGTGTGATCGCGGAGATGCATATGCGATCGCATTGAAGAAAAGGCCTGACACTAGAAACCGGAGAAACACCAGATTTTTCATGACTTTTACAGCCCGTTAGTTACCCGAAACTCACCCGAGCCCTCGGGTCTCAAAACCAAAAACACACACGACTCCCAAAACATCCTACAGACTTATTCAAGCTTTATATCATCAAAATATCATCAAGAACAAGGAATTAAACCTCAAAACTCATAGAAATTTCTTAAAACTCATAAAGCTTAACTTTTCCAATTTTGATCCGAAACACGTCATTTCAAGCCCGTTTTACACCAAATTTCACAGATAAGACAAATAAAATAATAAACCTGTTCCGGGCTCCGGAACCATAGTACGAGCCCGGTAACACAGTTTTCACATAATTATTCATTTTCAAAGTCCTTTATTATTTTCAGAAAACAATTTTCTTTAAAACTTCATTTCTCTGGCTTGGGACCTCGGAATTCGATTCCGGGCATACGCCCAAGTCCCATATTTTCCTAAGGACCCTCCGGGACCGTCAAATCACGGGTCCGGGTCTGTTTACCAAAAATGTTGACCAAAGTCAACTTTATTCATTTAATTATCATAGAATTCTATTTTCATCAAATTTCAACATAAAGACTTCTCGCCTACACGCCCGGGCTGCGCACGCATATCGAGGTGAGATTAACGGAGGCTTTAGGGGCCTCAAAACACAGATTTAGGTAGAATTACTTAGGATGAACTTTTGGTTCATCACAATCTCCACCTCTAAAACAAACGTTCGTCCTCGAACGAACATAGAAAAGTACATGAGTCTGAGTAAAGGTGGGGATAACGACTCCTCATATCGGATTCGGACTCCCAAGTAGCTGCCTCGGCAGGCTGACCTCTCCACTAAACACGAACTGATGGATAACTCATCGACCTCAACTGGCGAACCTGCCTATCTAATATAGCTACCGGCTCCTCCTCATAAGTTAGATCCTTGTCCAACTTGACACCGCTTAAGTCAAGAACATGAGAAGGATCTGCAATGTACCTCCAGATCATAGATACATGAAACACTGGATGCACTGCTGATAAATGCGGCGGCAAGGCAAGTCTGGAGGCCACCTCTCCTACCTTATCCAAAATCTCAAATGGACTAATATACCTAGGGGTCAACTTGCCCTTATTTTCGAATCTCATCACGCCCTTCATAGGCGACACTCGAAGGAATACCTGGTCTCCTACCATGAAAGCCAAATCTCGAACTCTACGATCTGCATAACTCTTTTGTCTGGACTGAGCTGTACGAAGTCTTTCCTTAATAATTTTCACCTTGTCCAAGGCATCCTGGACTAACTCAAAACTCAATAACCTAGCCTCTCCGGGCTCGAACCATCCAACTGGGGACCGACACCGCGTACCATACAACGCCTCATAAGGAGCCATCTGAATGCTCGACTGGTAACTGTCGTTGTAGGAAAACTCTGCTAAAGGCAAGAACTGATCCCATGAACCACCAAAGTCAATAACACAAGCTCGCAACATATCCTCCAAAATCTGAATAGTACGCTCGGACTGTCTGTCCGTCTGAGGATGACATGCTGTACTCAACTCAATTTGTGTGCCCAACTCTCGCTGAAATACTCTCCAGAAATGGGAGGTAAACTGAGTACCTCTGTCTGATATGATAGATAAGGGCACACCATGCAATCTGACATTCTCTCTTATATAGATCTGAGCTAACTTCTCTGCCGAAGATGAAACCGCCACAGGAATGAAATGTGCTGACTTAGTCACCCTATCTACAACAATCCATACTGCATCAACCATCCTCAGAGTCCGTGGAAGCCCAACTAAAAAATCCATCGTGATACGCTCCCACTTTCACTCGGGAAGGTGAATCTGCTGCATCAATTCGCCGGGTCTCTGGCGCTCATACTTAACCTGCTGACAATTCAAGCACCGAGCTACATACGCCACATTATCCTTCTTCATTCTATGCCACCAATAATGCTGCCGCAAGTCCTGGTACATTTTCGCGGTGCACGGATGAATGGAATACCGGGAACTATGGGCCTCCTGCAATATCAACTCCCGAATGCCGTCCACATCAGGAACACTTATACGACCCTGCAATCTGACAACTCTCTCAGCATCAACTGTGACCTGCTTGGCACGTCCGTGTCGAACCGCATATCTAAGAGCACACAAATAACGATCATCATACTGCCTGGCGCGAATACGATCATACAATGAAGAACGAGCGACGGTATGGGCCAAAACACTGCCACCCTCAGAAACCTCCAATCTAACAAATCGATTAGCTAACTCCTGAACATCCAAAGACAAAGGTCGCTCTCCAACTAATAGATAAGCCAAACTACCCATGCTGACTGACTTCCGGCTCAAAGCATCGGCCACCACATTGGCCTTTCCCGTATGATAGAGAATAGTAATATCATAATCCATCGGCAACTCTAACAACCTCCTATGCCTCATATTCAACCCATTTTGCTAAAACAAGTATTGCAAACTCTTCTGATCAGTGAATACCTCACACGGTACCCCATACAAATAGTGCCTCCAAATCTTCAAGGCATGAACAATAGCTGCAAGTTCCAAATCATGGACTAGATATTTCTTATCATGAATCATCAACTGACGAGAAACATAGGCTATAACTTTCCCATCCTGCATCAACACTGCACCAAGCCCAACCCGCGAAGCATCACAATACACGGTATACGAACCCGAACCTGTGAGCAATACCAACACTGGTGCTATGGTTAATGATGTCTTGAGCTTTTGAAAGCTCGCTTCACACTCCTCTGACCATCTGAACTGAACACTCTTCTGCGTCAACTTGGTCATAGGGGCTGCTATAGATGAAAACCCCTCCACGAACCGGCGATAATAGCCTACGAGGCCCAAGAAGCTCCGAATCTCTGTGGCTGAAGTGGGCCTAATCTCTAATTGCTGAAACTTTCTTCGAGTCCACCTGAATGCCCTTTGCCGATACCACCTGGACCAAGAATGCCACAGAACTCAACCAGAACTCACACTTGGAAAACTTGGCATACAACTGCCTATCCCTCAGAGTCTGGAGAACAACCCGAAGATGCTGCTCATGCTCCTCTCGACTACGATAATATATCAAGATATCATCTATAAACACGATCACAAATGAGTCCAAATAAGGCCTGAATACCCTATTCATCAACTCCATGAAAGCAGCAGGGGCATTAGTCAACCCAAACGACACGACCAAAAACTTATAATGCCCATAACGAGTGCGAAAAGCCGTCTTAGGCACATCAGACGCCTTGATCCTCAACTGATGGTAACCAGATCTCAAGTCTACCTTAGAGAATACCGTAGCACCCTGAAGCAAATCAAATAAGTCATAACTCCTCGGCAAAGGATACTTGTTCTTGATAGTAACCTTATTCAACTGCCGGTAGTCAATACACATCCTCATTGAGCCGTTTTTCTTCTTCACGAACAATAACGGAGCACCCCAAGGAGAAACACTAGGCATGATGAAGCCTTTATCCAATAAAACCTGTAATTGGTCCTTTAATGCCTTCAACTCTGGCGGAGCGATACGATACAGGGGAATAGAAATGGGTTGAGTGCCCTCAACCAACTCAATACAAAAGTCAATATCCCTGTCGGGTGGCATACCTGGCAGGTCAGCAGGGAATACCTCTGGAAACTCACGAACCACGTGCACGGACTCTATGGAAGGAACCTCAGCACTAAAATCACGAACACAGGCCAAATAGGCCAAACAACCCTTCTCGACCATGCGTCGAGCCTTCATATAAGAAATAACTCTACCAGAAGAATGACTAGGAGTCCCTCTCCACTCTAAACGGGGTACTCCTGGCATGGCTAAGGTCACTGTCTTGGCATGATAGTCCAAGATAGCATGATAGGGGGATAACCAGTCCGTACCCAATATAACATCAAATTCAACCATATTAAGAAGCAAAAGATCAACCTGAGTCTCAAGACCACCAATAACTACTACGCAAGCACGATAGACTCGATTACCACTACAGAATCACCCACCGGTGTAGACACATGCACAAAAATACTCAATGAATCACGAGGCATACTCAGATAAGGGGCAAAATATGAAGACACATAGGAGAATGTAGAACCCAGATAAAATAACACCGAAGCCTCTCGGCTGCTAACTGAAACCGTACCTGTAATAACTGCATCAGGAGCCTCAGCATCTGGACGAGCAGGAAAAGCATAACACCGGGGCTGAGTCCCTCCAATCTGGACATCTCTGGGTCTACCTGCTGCAATCTGGCCTCTACCCCTCGTGGCCTGAGATCCACCTCTATGAGCATGACCACTACCTCTGGCACCACGGCCACCACATCTAGCTGGCTGAGGAGGCAAGGGTGCACCTCCTACGGAAACCAAGGCACGGGAACTCTGCTGCTGGGGTCCACCCAAAGCTCGAGGGCAAAATCAGGCAAGGTGCCTCGACATACCAAAAGTATAACAAGATCTCGGCTGCTGCGGTTGTGGACTCGGATGCCCTTACGACCCTGATAACCACCCTGGTAACTCTGAAGCGACTATGCACTGATAGATGCTGGTGGTGCACTAACATGAACTGGCGGTGCACGAGGAGATACCTGAAGTGCTGACTGAAATGGTCGGGGTGGATGACCCCTACTGAAAGAATCCCTACCTCCAGATGAGGCTCCACCGAATCTACCAAAATGACGGGGCCTCTTGTCATCCCCTGACCACCTCCCTATGACAAAATCATCTCAATCCTCCTGGCCACATCGGCGACATCCTTGAACGAAATATCAGTACTCGACTCCCTGGCCATCTGGAGTCGTATAGGTTGGGCCAATCCCTCAATGAACCTCCAAACTCTCTCCCGATCAGATGAGAGTATCATCAATGCATGCCTGGCTAGAGCGATGAACCTGGTCTTATACTGAGTGACAGATATAGATCCCTGCTGAAGGTGCTCAAACTGCCTCCTAAGATCCTCTCGTTGAGTAATGGGAAGGAACTTCCCCAAAAATACCTCTGTGAACTGAGCCCAAGTCAAAGATGCAGACCCATCTGGTCTGGCTAAGGAGTAGTCCCTCCAACAAGTCTTCGCTGCGCCAGATAGTCGAAAAGCAGCAAAGTCAACTCCATTGGATTCCACTATACCCATGTTCCGAAGAACCTCATGACAGCTGTCAAAATAATTCTTTGGATCCTGTGACGGTGCACCAGTAAAAGTAGTAGTGAATAACTTGGTGAATATGTCCAGTCTCCATAGAGCATCTGTTGACATAGCTGCACCCTCAGCTGCTGGTGCCACAATACCCGGCTGAGCTACTTTAGCTGGCTGAGGTGCCGGAGTCTGAAACTGAGTGGCAACCTCCTATGGGGTATGAATAATAGGAGTCTGGGTCCCTCCCCCATCCTGAGATCCTGCTGGTGCAGTAGGAAGAAGACCGGCCTGAGCCACACTCTCCATAAGTCCTACCAGACGGACGAGAGCATCCTGAAGCACTAGGGTAGCTATGACCCCTCTGGGACCTGCACTGGTCCAACTAGGACTGCCGGAACTGGGACTGCCGGAACTGGGACCTCCTCGTAAAACTCGACCTGAGGGTCCTCCACGGAGGCTGCTGCTCTTGGCTGAGCCCTGCCCCGGCCTCGGCCTCTAGCAAGACCTCATCCTCGACCCCTCGTAGGAGCTGTAGCAGGAGTGTCGGGCTACTGAGCGGAACCAAGGGAAGAACGCATCCTCGCCATCTGCGAGAGAGTAGAATGGAACTCAATCAGTATTCAGAACGTATGTCGCACGACAGAGAATGAAGAAATATTGAGTTATCCTAACTTTGTAGCCTTTGGGGGATAAATACAGATGTCTCCGTACCGATCCCTCAGACTCTACCAAGGTTGTCCGTGAGTTGTGATACCTAAGCAACCTAGAGCTGTGATACCAACTTGTCACGACCCGAAAACCCACCTTTCAGGACGTGGCTGCGTCTAACGTTGAACCCGCTAGACAAGCAAACGTACACCACACCTCGACCTTTTTAAAACAACCTGACAGTAATAAAGCAATTATCTTTCAAACCTTTACTGAAGTAACCAGAAAAACTAAAAGAGTTTTACAGCAGAAATGTAATAATACTCCGAAAAACTCATAATGAAATGATAAATATAACAACATCGTAAAATCCCAAAAATGGGGTGTCACAACCTCACGGACTGTCTATAAGAATACTAAATACAAGTCTGAAAGGAAATACAATATTGTCTTTAGAACAGGCGGAGAAAGAAGACAATAGGATGCTAATAGCAGGAGAGACTCCAGGGCCCATGAACGCCAGTGGTATACCTTGAAGCTCGACGTGGACTGAAGGTGTCTCCCTCAGAGCGGTCCACGGGGTCCGGAAGCGGGATCTTCCCAACATAAAGAAGTGCAGTGTAGTATCAGT
This sequence comes from Nicotiana undulata, assembly GCA_005239495.1. NCBI lineage: Eukaryota > Viridiplantae > Streptophyta > Magnoliopsida > Solanales > Solanaceae > Nicotiana > Nicotiana undulata. Next base: position 19,959 of record MDKH01071637.1, read on the forward strand.
ACAACCGACCCCATGTACTGAGTAAGTGCCGAGCCTAACCTCGGTCGAAGTAGTGATGAGGCTGGACTTAACAAACAACGTTCACCTGTCCTATTCTACAACACAAAATACAGATAACAAAGCAAGGAAGAATAATATTCATATACGTGTAACGAGAGCAGATAAAGGGAAAAACAATAAGATAGGGCAGTTAATTAACATCAAATAAGAAAGAAACAATTTACCGAAAACTGATAAAGTATGAATGACATGTCTGAATGATAACAATGGCACGGCATCACCCTTCGTTCTTTTACTCTCTTCCTCACCAATGCAATGTATGTTATAATCAATGTAAACATGCCACGGCATCACCCTTCGTGCTTTTACTCTCTCCCTCACCAATGCAATGTATGTCGTAATCAATGTAATCATGGCACAGCATTAACCTTCGTGCTTTCAATAAATGTAAACATGGCACGGCATCACCCTTCGTGCTTTTACTCTCTTCCTCACTATGCATGACATGATGTAATCAATGTAAAAATATGGCACGGCATTAACCTTCGTGCTTTCAATAATATAAACATGGCACGGCATCACCACTTGTGCTTTTACTCTCTTCCTCACTATGCATGACATGAGGTAATCAATGTAAAAATATGGCACGACATCACCCTACGTGCTTTACACTCTTTCTCACCAATGCAAGACAATGTGTATGATAAGGAATGCAGCATAGTGGGAAACATACAGTTCAAATCACCCGGCAAGGGGAAAATATCAGTCAATATCTCAATAGATGCCCGTCAAGGGTCTCAACTATAACCAAACAACTCAATATATATATTGTATGCCTGGGTCTCAATTGAATCAACATTTCATAATCTCTACAACCAGTGCATCAACTACAATCAATTTCTCAAGTAGAGGCAATTACATAGTGTGAGGAACATTGAAGAAATAACTGAAT
>MDKH01091282.1:0-41488 GCA_005239495.1 Nicotiana undulata
GTAGCTGACGCAGGTTCGATAGCAGTATTTCACGGGATTTCGAGGTAGCTGCCCAGCGTCCATCCCTTCTCCATTTCCCTTCCTTATTTAGTTTTAGCATTTGATTCAGAGACACGTATTATAGTTTTAGCAGAGTTATATTTATTTATTCTTAGATGCTCATGACTATTGACTCCAGTTCTTGGGAGGATTGGTTAGACTATTATTGGGACGTTAAGACATAATTATATTAATTGATGTTATGGTTGCATGCTTATTATTTAATTGTGAACTGTTATAATTGAACAAAAGCGTAGTAAGGTGATGGTTGGCTAGCCTAATTCCACGATTGGCGCCATCACGGCCTGTTAGGATTTGGGGTCATGACAAGTTGGTATCAGAGCACTAGGTTACATAGGACTCAACGGTCATGAGCAGGTTTAGTAGAGTCTTGCGGATCGGTACGGAGACATATGTAATTATCTTCGAGAGGCTGCAGAACCCGTAGGAAACACTCCATATTCTTGAATTCTTATCGTGCGAACCCATTTATTAAGCCAAAAACATAACTCTTTGAATTCCTTTCATGTATTCGAATGCGCACACAAGCGCTTGGTATAAGTTGTGCGTCGGAGGCTTGTGACTTCCATGGGTGAGATGTGATTTTTAACATGTTAATAATGGGCCAGTCGGAAGGACTTGAGGCCGGATCTTGTCTGTGGCTTGGGTGTTGAGATTTCATTTGGGTGAGCACATGTGTTGGGAAACATATATTTCTGTTTGTGTCCTTATTGATGGAACTTTGTGACTAGATGACTACACGGTGAGTGTGATCGGATAGTTAGATGTATTCAGGTTATTTGATTGTGACCAAAATGAATTGGCGGGAGATGTGGCAAGAACCATTGATTATTTGACTTCTGTATTGAGTTAGAATATGGCTTCGAGTTATGAGTATTGAAGGACCTCTCGTGTAGTTTAGTTGTGGAGTAAAGTGGGTTTTCCTGTTATGTTCTAAGTTCCTGTGATGTCTTTTGAGCTAACCAATGCTCCAGTAGCATTCATGTATTTGATTAGCATGTATTCAGGCAGTGGTTGTGTTCTAATGTAGGAAGGTATAGTGATTGCGTGATAGCTACGATTTTTGGAATTGTATAGGGAGATATCATTTTGAGGTTAAGCAGGCAGGGGTATTTCCTGCGAGTTGTCTTGAGGTGTGTGACCCTTATGTTTATCTGTGGCAAGTTCTTTTCTACCAGTAGATGATGTATGTTGTAATCTGAGTTAAGATCGCTTGTGGGAGTTGGCATGACCATCACAATGGTGGATGCGAGATTTGCATTTGAGTTGAGTGTTAGATGGTTTGAGTCATATAATCTTATGGAGGATTTAGTTGAACCTCGCCACAGTATGGTGGTGGTGATAATGTGTGGGCATCGTAAGTTATTGTTTGTCTTGATCCTTGGATTTGAGCCAAGTGGGGGAGTCCGCTAATGATAAGTTGATTATATGATTATGTGTTGTACTGGTTTCGGTGCGAGGTATATTGGTGAATCAGTTATGACCCGCAGAGGTGGAGTCTGGGAATGACTCGAGGAATGGAAATTTCTTCGATACAGGTTGTAATGTACTTTACGAGTAATGGAATTTGCTGAATGATTGAGTTGTGCTTGAAGGTGTAGTGTGTGCAGTGTATGAGTTGCTTGTTGCTTCAGTGTGTCGATTACTTATCCCAGTACGTGGTTTTCTAGCGGGGTCAGGTCGTTTTGTTTACTTGGTCAGGGTAAGTATTACAGATGTGATTCGGAAGTTCTTGATGGTTTCTACCATGGTTAGAGATGTATATTTCTACTGGAGTGAGGGCCATGTGATGTATAGTGATTTTGCTTCTAGATGGGATCAAATGGAAAGTTCTTGGCAAGTTGGGTACGTAGTTGTTGTGGCTAGGAAGGGAGCATGAAGTTCTCATATTTATCATAGGATTGCATGGCGTATGCGGTATTTTGTGTATAGTGGAGAGTGGCATATGTGAGGTCACGATTCAGTTCTAGAAGGAAGGTCAAAACGGGCAGTTTCAGATGATTAGGTAAAGGATACCACTATTGGGTGGCAGGATGAGAGTATACACTCGTAAAGGACAATGTGTTTAAGGCAATGTGGGTGAATGAGGGTGCTTCATTGGTGTTACGACGCTCTTTTGTTGGATCGACTGCTGATATTCAAGTTTGTTTGGTGGAATGTAGGAATTATGGGGGTATCCCTCGTGGGATGATAAATTATTAGGGGTGTGTTATATATTGAGTGGTGGAATTGGGATCAGATATGGTAATTTGTGCGCTTCATGGACCTTGAGACTAAGAGTTCTAATAAACAGATCATTTCTGTGGTTGCGAAAGGGTATAACAAGATGCCAATTTGAGGTTAGCCATGTGGGTTATATCATGCGGACTAATCTACGTAGGTGTGTTCCTTATAATGTTGAGTAGAGAGTTTCTTTTCTACTAACAGGGTGCATGTGTTGAGATTTGAATTTGACTCTAGTCGAGAAAGTTGAATTGATTGTCACGAGAATGAAGGCGAGCTTAGTAGTTGAATTGAGGTATTTTATGGTTTGTGTTACCTAAGCTTGTGAAGAATTTTGTTGAACTAGCTGTAGTAATATGGCAATATTCTTGGGTTTTATGACCTGCGTGGCCATGTCGAATTAGAGGAATTTAGTTCTGATAGCTTGATTAGGAGGAAATGGATTTCCAAATGCTTGATGGTTTAAACCATATATTTTCTACCGTATGGGGAACATGTTGTGTATTGTGAGTTCCTGAATGTTTCTTTCATTATGAATGGTGTACGAAGGTTTTGGAGCGAGGTTATGTTTAATGTGGGGTTTCCTTCTAGTACTTGGTTGGTTTGAGTAGTTATGGTGGTCGAGAACTGTGTTGCGAGTATACGAGTTGTGTAGTATGTTATGCGATTATATCTGGGGTTATTGTTATGGCTTGACACAGTTTGTTCAGACTTATATAGTGTGTGGATGTGAGATTTGGGTCTTGAAAAGAATTCTGGATGTTAGAAATTGGGCTCCAAGGATTTTGGGTTAAGGTTAAAGTAATGTTTATTATTCACTACAATGGGTTTAATGTGTTTCGGAATAATTGATTCCAATTTTTATGAATTATATGCCCTACCGGTATGAGGGTTCGTTATGTGTTATGAAAAAAAAAATTTTTACGAAATTTATTGAGAAGAAGAAAGAAAGGAAATTAAAAACTGCAATTGGCACAATGTGAAACATACTTATGATACGGAGTGAGGACGAGATCCTCGTATTTATTTTATATAATGTGAAATATTTCAACCGGGCTGCAAGCCGCGGTGGAGGTTATGTAAGGACGAGGTCCTTGTGGTAAAATATTTATGAGTTTAAAGTTTCCCTTTGTAAAGTTTAATTCGTACGATGATATTAAAAAGGGAGTCATGCCTGTTAGGTTGATTTGATAATTCTTGTATATTTTATGTTCATATTCAGCCATTTTCGTGCTGTAAACATTGAGTTTTGGCTTATGAGATGAGTTCCCAGGTGGCGTTAAATGTGACTCATTAATCCGAGTAAGTAATCATGAGGTGTTCATGCCTCACATTCTGTTGTCAGCATTGTGAAAAATTTGAAATGAGGTGGTGGTTAATATAAGATTTATTGATGATGTTGGAATTTATTTATGAACAACTATTAAGACCAGAGATGTGGTTATGATCATACATATGATGCGTTTCATGTCAAGATATCATTGTGATTATGTCGGGCTTGTAATACGGAGATTAGTGTTATTGATATACTTGTGGTGCTTTGTTGGGTTGTGAACATGTTGTTAGGAGTTGTTTTGGTGTCACTCTTACAGGTGGATAGGCCTAATTACAGGGGAGACTCTGCAGAAATTTTTGAAAAATTTGGGAGTTAGCCAAATTTTGGGGCCTTGAGAAAGTTGAAATGTTGGGAGAATATCTATGACCTATATGAAGTCAAGAATAATAAGAGATGACGGTTAAAGTGAACAGAAGATAATGTCTTGCCTAATCATGACTTGTAAAACATTTGAGGACGAATGTTCTTGAGTGGGGGAGAACGTAACACCCCGGAAAATTTCTAAGCTTTTTAAGACCATTAAGAAGATTGACGGATACCAATGATATCAATTCGGGTATGAACAAGACTGGTAATTTGAATGATATCAATTGATCATGACAATATATGTATGAGGTTCATTAAAAATGGTTTAGGGTTAAGAAGAGCCCTAAGGCTAAGTCAAGTTAAAAAATTTCATAATAGACTAAAATGTCAAATGTGTACGCACAAGACCTCACTTTGGATGAGCATATCTACACATATATGAGGAGTTATGTGATGGACAACCTATCAAATTAAATATCTTCAACTCTAGTTTCTAACGCATAAAACCGTTTGTCAGTTGGAGGTGTACACCAAAAGTTATGACACTTTTACTGGACCTACGTCAGAGCGCGGCCACTAGCGCGGCCTGAGCGATCGGAAAGTTTCTGCCTCGTTAGCGCGACCTTAGCGCGCCCGCGCTAATAACTGAGCTCTAAATACCCCCAAGGACCGTAAAAGATAGGTTTTAAGTCACTTTTCAAGGCTAGGGCATCCTCTCCATCACCGATCCGGTCAAGGCTTGAAATACACTCATAAGGTGAGTTTTTAAGTGTGTTTTTATGGTGATTTCACTTATCAATCACTAGTTACAACATGGTTTTGATTGGATTATATAGGATTTCTTCAAAATCTCAAGAACACCCCAAAAGTTACCTTTCAAGATTTGGTCTACAAGAGGTAATCTTTCACCTTTAGACTCACATATATGGAGTTATTATGGAATTATAAGTATGAATCAAGTATTGGAACTCATGGTATGGTGATTGGAAGCCATAAATTCTCAATTTAAATGAATACCCATTGTAGAGATTTAAAGTTAATTAATTAATGGAATTTTGTTGGTTGGGTGTGAATGGTTGATCACACATGTGATGTTAGGAGTATAAATTGTTAAAGAATAATGGTGGGATAATTTGTTGGTAAAATTGTGGTAGTTGGGATGAGCTAATTTTATGGTTAAGAGACGTAGTCAAATGTGCACACATAGTGTTTGATGAAATGCCTACATGAGGTGAACCCACGAATATCTTTCTAATTAAGACTCTTTTTGTTATGTTTCTAAATAGATTGAAGTTGCTAGAATTTCCGAAATATTGTAGTAAGGTAAGGAAAGCTCAAGAAAGATTTGGAGCCTTTGGAAGTTGATTTGGGAGGCAAGCGTGTTGCGGAATAATTACGGGCTAGTTTTGAGGTAAGTAATGTCTTTAAATCCTGTTCTGAGGGTGTGAAACCCCGGACTATGCACCCTTTCCAGGTTTGAGATAAAAATATGGAAACTTTGGAAACATCTTTCCTATTTGGGCGACTATTGAGTTGCGAAACCGATCTCTAAGCCTATACTTAATAGTATAGATATATTTGATATGATTTGGGCTGTAAGCTATGTTTGGGGCCTAGTGCCGATCTGTTTTAACCCCTTCGGGGCTACTTTACTATTTTCCTCACTGATATGTTATGATTTTTCACTCAGTCTTTTCTGTGAGATTGTTTTGACACTCAGAGTATTTCGAACTACTTATTGAAAATGAAACATTGTTTTTGGGTCGAGAAACCGGTATATTTTGGCATGAGGGGCAAATTGAGAGTGTCTGACTGAGTGAGGCTGCTGGCCTATATTGTGAGGATGATATGATTTGAGTGAGGCTGCGGGCTTATATTGTATGTGATTTATGCCATGTTGTGGCTTATTATTGCGCTTGGGCTGTAGGAGCCCCTCCGGAGTCCGTAACACACCCCCAGTGAGCGCCGGTACCGATTGAGTGAGGCCTGATGGGCAGAGTGATTGTGAGGATGCCTGATGGGCAGAGTGATTGAGTGATGCCTGATGGGCAGAGTGATTGTGAGGATGCCTGATGGGCAGAGTGATTGTGAGGTTCCTTGATGGGCTGATACTGAAAAAATATTGTTACGAGTAATTATTATGGCCCGAGGGGCAGTTTTATGAAGATTTTTACTGAGTTTTCAAACTATGATTTACTTCATTTTAAAACTGGCTTTCACTGAGAATTTTACTGAGATACACTGATATTGTACTTGTTTTCAAAGGATTTCTGGAAACTGATTTTGAATTTATGAATTGATGAATACTACACGGTGACTTGGTGTTTTATTGATTTGTGGAATTGTGTACATGTTCTGTGTGTTTATATTACTCAAACTGTTATTTATTTTCATTACTACTGAGTTGGCATACTCATAAAGACTCCTTGTGCCTCTGTGCACAGATCCAGGTACTAGCTCGTAGTAGTAGCTGACGCAGGTTCGATAGCAGTATTTCACGGGATTTCGAGGTAGCTTCCTAGCGTCCACAGCTTCTCCATTTTTATTCCTTATTTATTTTTAGCATTTGATCCATAGACACGTATTATAGTTTTAGCAGAGTTAGGTTTATTTATTCTTAGATGCTCATGACTATTGACTCCAGTTCTTGGGAGGATTGGTTAGACTATTATTGGGACGTTAAGACATAATTATATTAATTGATGCTATGGTTGCATGCTTATTATTTAATTATGAATTGTTATAATTGAACAAAAGCGTAGTAAGGTGATGGTTGGCTAGCCTAGTTCCACGATAGGCGCCATCACGGCCTGTTAAGATTTGGGGTCGTGACAATCATGGAGGTCTTACCTCTTACCAGCCTTTTGGCTCCCCCCCCCCCTTGCACGTGTATCATCGTTTGAGGCTCTCAAGTGAACCATAGGCGGTTCAACTCACATCTCCAATATAATGCCATTTCTCCGGCCATCTATGGCCATTCGAGTAAAATCTATCACTTTCCGGCCAAAGACCGGTAATATCTTTGAGTTTCTTTCTTCTTTTCTAGGTTCTTTTGAAAACCCTAACTCTGAACCCTATGATTTCTTCAGATCTGTAACAGATTTGTGTATTATGAGTGGCTTCTATGTTCTTCTTTTAGGTATTCTCCTGTTTCATGAATGATTTCCTCACTCTTAAAACTAAGGTTTCAAAATCTTTACAAAACGGTTTCCTTCTATTTTTCTCAGTATTATCTTATGATTTTATCATGTTTAAACATCATCTGGGCTTTTCCTTTTGTTCGATTCATTTTTTTAGAAACCCTAATTTTTCTTGGTTCGTTCTGTGAGTTCGAGTCTATCTTGCACTATTGTTTACTTGTTCCAGCATAGCTACTGTACTTTTGTGTGTTTTATGTATTCTTGTGATTTCTTGCTCTAATTGTTGATAGGGTTTCTGATTATCTGTCGCTTATGCCTAAAATGTCTATTGTTCCTTAATTATTTGCTATGAATCCCTAATTTCATGAATAGGGTTTTCAGATTCTTGCTTAATATGTGTTATTCCAGTACTGTTTAATTAGTGCTCCATTAATTTTTACACTATATCCTTTACTGATTTTTGAATATTTTCCTTAAGATTGTGATATTTTCCTTTGAGTAATATTGGTTGCATGACTCTAAGGATTTCCTTACTTGTGTGATACTTTTCTTAATTGGTTCTAGTTCCCTGTGATTTGAATCTCGCTCGAGATTTTCTTGATTGATTTCCAGAATTATACCATATTCTACCTTATTTTATGAGTAAACATGTTATCAATTAATTCTTATATACTTTCCTTAATCAATATATTTTGTACCTAGTCCTAATCGCATGCCCTATTCTTTACTACTCTTTGTATGACTAAAATCAGTCTTTCAATTAGTTTTCTTTCCTTGTTTACCATTATTGTATCTGTTTGAACTGTGACTCCTTAATTGTGGGGAGTACTTATATTAATTGATTCTAATTAGACTCTATTTCTATAATTATGCTAGACTTTTACTTGTTACCATATTTTCTGGCCTACTTTCAAAACTCTATATACCCTTCACTCTTTCAGTATCGACGACGGGAAAAAAACATTGTTCTAAACTCTCTGACACACACTCACTCATACTCTCTCTTGCTATTCTTATTGATTATTTTCTACTCTCAGTCGGCTGCAAGCCAAGACTGAGTATTGTATACTCTATTGCTCTTCACTCTGTGGTTCTTTCTCTCTTAACTGGTATGTCTTCAGTTTAGTTTTAAAGCCTTAAAACAACATGTCTCTTTCTGTATTACAATTCATCTTTTTCCTACTATTTTTTTATTTGTGGTTCTGTTGTTTGCCTTGTAATTAGCATGTCTACTTTTTGCCTTAGTTAGTATGATTCATGTACCCTTTCCCTTAGATTCAGCATGTTACTTCCTTTAGCACCCCCCTATCTGATTTTGTTAAGTTCCTGGCATGAACACCCTTGTGACAAAAACATTTATGTGGTTTCTTAGGTTATGTACAAGTCTGTAATACCTTAAGGATTTCTTTGACTATAACTTGTGCACAAATTTGCCTATGTGTACCTATTCATGTGTTGTCTCTTTGTCCCTAACCCCTTTCTCCCTGCTTTTGAATGTTAGATGTTTTTCAATACTATGTGTGATGTTTGGTAATGGTTGGTTATTCTGATTGCTCTCTTCTCTTTCCTTCCAAAACTGTTTTTCTCTCAGCAACTCTTTTACTGTTCTGCAAACTATTTTCAGAAACTGCTTTCCAACTCAACCTTTTCAAAACTATGTCAAGCACTCTTTTTATATTCTTAGAAGTCTAGGTTCTGCCTCTCTAATGTGTGACTGCTTTGGGATCCCTCTGAACTATGATACATTAGAGCTGGCTCTTTCACACTGTACTTACTCAATATGGTTATGAAAATCTGGGTGTGAGCGCGAAACTCTAACACACCTGGATTATATGAAAGGCTGTGAACACCAATGGCATTGAGAAATTCTGGAGACTCTGGGCCAATCAGTAGGCTCCCTATAGTGTAAATTCTTCTTTTCTTATTTCAATTATGTAATTTATGCAAAATGGTCTGTAATAATTATTGTAAAACACTCTTGGGGTGGATAGTGAAAAGGGAAATGGGTAACTATGCATGCTCTAGCTATTAATGGGTAGAAACCATGTCATTAGGCTTTATTCCTTATCTGCGCAATAGAACTCATGCGTAGGACTCATATGTTCAATATCATGCATTAGAAATCATGCCTATTAGGTCCATGTCCACTGTTTCAGCATGTTCATTCTACTGTCATATCATTTAGAAAATCCTGCTAATAAATGGTATTTCTACAATCATGTTCTACGCTGCCAGGTACACTTAGAGATCCTGTTTTAGGATAAACAGTACTAATAAGCTTGTCATTTTTTACATCTCCTGAAATCATGTTTAAACACTGCCATATCTGTGCATTTAGAGATCCTGTTTAAGTTTCTGATTCTGCACCATTTTGTATCTCTGCGCATTAGATACCATGTTTTAGGGTTGCATTCATACTTGTTTAAATACGCCTAGTTTAACGACTGATGCATGAAAAGGAATAAAAACTATCTCACTCAGTTTTTCACAAGCAACTGGTGATAATTCTGGGTTCTGAACACCTAGAACAACATGTTCAAGTAATTCTGGTAACTGGTATACTGTCTCACACCTAGGCAAGCCTTAGGTGACTAACTTGTCTAAAACCGGAAATATGCCTCTTTTCATATGTTGCTTAATCCCCGACAGGTTTAAAATCAGTAGGAAAATTGATTAGGGCCTTTCTGAGTTATAAAAAAACCAAGTTGGCATATCTGTTTATATTCTGAACTCATCTAGACACCATGTCTTAGGATTCTGAATTCAAATACTGCCCTTAAGTGTGTGTGAGTTCGCTGCCTATTTGCATTACTTGTGGAGGTAAACTTGAGCCTTTTATCCGCTTTTTGTGCTCCCATTTACTGCAGTTCTATATGCCTTTTGTTTGTCGCCTTAGCATTTTTCCTTTAAACCTGAGGGTCTGCCTAGAACCTCCCTTATAGGTAGAAGTCCTAAACTCCTCCAGGACTATTAGGAAGGGACTGGTAACAACACGCAATAGAGGTCGCCGACCAATACTCGTTTTAATAACCTTTATGGGGTGGGAAGGGTAGATATGGACATGGTGACCGGTGCACTAATACCACGTGTAGCCCTTCTTTGAGGAATGATATACCGGGTATTGTACTGATGTGATCCATATGAAAAAAAACCTAGGACATCCCCATATCCCTTATATGCATGTTTAGATTATAACTCTTTCAAAAATCCTACTTAGATACTAAATATTATCAAAACTCTAGTAATACATATGTGCTTAGACTGTGAATCTTTCAAAACCTTTTACTTGCTTTAACATTAATTGCCTACGTGCTACTTGTTCAAATTCACAAAGTTGTTTGGCCGGGAACCACAATTGTGGATTCTAAGGGGTTCCTAACACCTTCCCCTTAGAATAATTTCAAGCCCTTACCTTGTCTCTGGTTATCTAGCCTTTGTTTATAACCCCAAATAGGTGCCCTAATGCAACTTAACTCGTTAGGTGGAGACTCTTCCAATCCTGCATACCCATTTCCCAAAAGGAAACGAGTTGTCCCAATAAATTCAAAAACCCTTTGACCAATCCGAAAGGGGTTGGAAAAAGGGGGCGCGCCAATGATTTCTACAAGTGTGCTGATTATAACCCTATAGGCATGATTTCTAGAATTGAGCAGACTTTTATCCTACAAGCATGCTTTATAGAATTGAACTATTTTTGAATCATATAGGCATGATTTCTACAAGTTTGCTGATTATAACCCTATAGGCATGATTTGTTGAATTTAGCAAACTTTTATCCTACAGGCGTGATTTTTACAATTGAACTGATTTTTAATCCTATAAGCATGATTTCTAGAATTAAGCAGTATATAAGAAGGGATTTATACACATTAAGCCAGAACAAACCAAGTATTGGTTCTATAGGCATGGTTGCTAACACACGATTATTGGATAAATTGATACATCTAAAGGCAGGATTTCCAACAGATCATAACGTTAGTCCTATATGCAGGATTTCTAGTATGTAAACACAATATAGAACCTATAACATTCCAACAAACATGATATGAAACTTATAAGCAGAACCAACATCACAAATAGAGACCCTATACGAAGGATTTCTACCCAACTTTGCAAATGAAAATAATAAACCCTTTCCCAATTTTACTAAATACCCCAGAATTGTTTTTTATAAAGTTGTTACAGACCAAGTTAATGAATGAATTACATAATAAAATAAATTATAGAGAGCCTAAAACATGCCCAAATACACCTGGGAAACCCAAGCCTTCAACCCATAACAGCTCCAAGGCTCATTTTCACAGGTACAGAACAATCAGTGGTGAATGATTCACCCATAGCACACAGAACCCAGATCTCTAGTGTGTCAAAGTTCTCAAGGGCTTCAAGAACCCAGGGAAATGCTCACACTAGAGAACAAATGCTTAGAAATAGTTCAAAGGAGATTAAAAACCAAACCCCAATGTGTCAGAGTTCACAAGGCTCACATGAACCCCGAGCAGTGCTCACACTGGGGAGGTTAAGGATAGAACCTAAAGGACCTAAGAATAGGTGTTTAAGGTAGCATAAGCAGCACAAAAAGGAGGCAATGGTCAAGGGACAGATTTTAGAACATGTTTCATTTTAGGAAGCCAACATAACATAAACGTAGAATAGTAGACATCAAGATTTGAACATATAGGCAGAATTGCATTAAGAAGGAAAATTGGCAAGATTTGCAAAGTTGCTCATGCTCAGGTGCATAGTACTTACGAAGTTAAAGTCTGAAAGGCCTAATTAGGCTAAATGTACATGCTAGCATTAAGGACACCTTTTCAATCACAGATAATATTTAGGCATGGTATGAAGGCAAAAATTTATATAATCATATGGAATCCAAATGAATGAAAGAAATACTAAAGGACAAGTTATCAGGATACATGAGTGACAGAAAAAGGGTTTATTAACAATACAAACTTTGTAGAGATTCAGGACAGGTGAACTGATAAATATCCTAGTATTACCCTAAAGATTGCTAAATTCAGGGCAAGCTCAGAAATAATAAGACAACATACAGGAAACAAATTAGAAAACATTAAGCTAATCCCTAAGAGGATTCATATTATTCATAATAACTAGTCTCAGAACTAATAGTATCAATTATAGAACTTAATGAAAATCATATAAACATGAAATTGACAGAATCATGCTCAGAATGAACTTTAAACATGTTGGATCGTAAACACAGGTCATAGGTGCATAGAAATAAAATGGCAAAGGGATAGTCACTCAACAGTTACGCAAGAAAACAAGAATAACACCACAATAGTTGAGAGCCCAGAATATTTGGCCTTGACTTTCAACCTTCCAAGAGGAGAAGTAAAACGAGATAGCAAAGAGAATACTGAGCCAAAACACTAAGTTTTTAGTGAGATTACAGTGATTCCAGTTTGTCCAAAGGGGAAGGGAGGGTTATATAGTAGCATAGATCGGTTCCAGTAAACAAGAAAAGAATCGTAAAATCAAACACGAACAAGGAAGCCATACATACAGAATCAGTAAATAATCAATTTTGAAGAAAAACAAGGTAAACCCTAGTTTTTTAGGAAAACAAATATTAACGACATATACATAAAACAGTAATTTAGACACAAAGAACACCTAAAAGCAGAGAATCATACTAATTTTAGGTTTGATCTAAAGGGATCTTGTCACGACCCAAATCCTAGTTTAGGTCGCGATGGCACCCAACTCCGATGTCAGGCAAGCCAACCTTAATTACTAGTAATCCCCTTTTTAATTTATCAAACATTTTCCAATCCTTGTGAAATATTAGAACTAAATTACGAGATAAACAAGATTTTTAAACAATTATAAAGAAAGAAATAACTAAATTAGTCACTACCAATAATTACAACCCAAAAGAATATAATATCCACTAAGTGCGTGTGCCAGGAACTGGCGTCACGAGTCTACGGGCATCTATTAGAAATGAGTATCCAAAAGAATTACAAGTTTGTCCTACTGTCTGATGAAATATAAACAGACATAGCAAAAGAAAAGAGGAACTCCAAGGTGCTTCCATAGGAAAGAGTCAAGGAGAGCAGCTCACCGAGAAGTCCACACCAACTATAGGTCAGGGACGAACTCCGGACAAATACCCAGATGCACCTGCCTCAGAACATGTACAATTAAGTACAGAAGCGTAGCATGAGTACATAAGAAAATATGTACCCAGTGAGTATCCCGTCTAATCTCGAAGAAGTAGTGACGAGAGGTCGAAGTGATACTTACTAGGGTCAAACAATATAATTAAATGAAGAATTGGCAGGGATAGGAGTCGTAGTAATCGCAAGGACATGAAATATTAAGTATAAACATGTAATTACCTTTACATGTCAAATTTTTACTAGCATACGACGTACTAAAATTCCTTTTCACATGAATCCGTTTATACAAGTATCACAAAACTCTCAGTCAAATACATAGCACATAGTATGCCGAAAGCGTACAGCCGAAGCGTCGCGAAAATAAATGTGCACTGTCGAGGGTCTAACGGCTCGAACCATAGATGCATCTATTACCCCGCTCGCGAATCGAACATGCGACGCGGTTGACATAATGATAGGGCTATCCCGCTCGCGAATCATACATGCGACGTGGGTGCCCGTATACATACACAGAATTATCAAGAATTCAGGGAATAACAGAGATTATACTCGAAGACAAGAATTTAAGCAATGTACTTTGAATGAAACTCCCTAAATATTGTTACACCAAGTCATGGATTCGAAGCAATTTAAAATACATTTAGGGTCACAAAAAAGCATGTTTGTGAGTCCTAGAGCTACCCAACATAACATAATAGTAGCTACGCACAGACTCTCGTCACCTCGTGCATGCGTAGCCCCCTCAACTAAGGACATGCAATCATTTATAATCACCTATGGGAATAATTCCCTCTTACAAGGTTAGAAAGGAGACTCACCTCGTGCCGAGCCTACTCTCCGGGACAAGAACGCATCTGAAACTCCAAACTCGTCTCCAAAGGACTCGAAACTAGTCAAATATGGTATACATGAATTAATCTTTGCTCAAAGTATGGAATTTACCTAATTAAGTCGTTATTTCAACCTACTTTGAAAAATCCCGAAATACGCCCCCGGGCCCACATGCTCGAATTCCGAAAATTTTCGAAGAAAACCTTTACCCACAACCTAAGGATCATTAATATATGATTTTTATATGATTTCGTAGCTAGTTAGTGGGTAATTTCCTAAAATTTTCATAAAGTCCTAGGGTTTTGCTCTAACCTTTGATTTACACTAATTAGGGTGTTAATCTACCTAGGAATTCATGTATTAAACCAATATTAGGGTGGAAATTACTTACCTCTTAGCAGCTAAGTCGTTGGTCTCTTTTGTATGCCCAAAATCGCCCAAGGAGGATGGTGTAATGTTCAACAAATGGTGGTTTTCCCGTCTTTTAAAAGACCTCTCTGCCTACAGGGATTCCGCACATGCGGTCTCACATCTGTGAGGATCACCTCGCACCTGCGGAACTGGACAAGGGGACCTAGGCTCGCACCTGCGAAGAGGAGCCCGCACCTGAGGCTCCGCTCCTGCGGAATATGATCTGCACCTGCGAAGTATGGCAGCCTCACCCGGGGCCGCACCTACGAGGCCTGGACCGCAGGAGCGGTCTCGCACCTGCGACTGGTCAACCGCAGGTGCGGTTACACCAGATCTGGTGCACCAGCAGTTATAGATGCTGGTTTTGGCCTCAATTGGTGCCCGAGCGGCACCTGAGCCCATCCGAGCCCCCGTCCAAATATACCAACAAGTCCTAAATCATAATACGGACTCGCTCGAGCCTTCGAAACACCCAAAACAACGCCAACACTCAAAATCACACCTCAAAACCCCTAGAATCAAACTTAAGAACTTTAAGTTCTTGAATTCGCTAACAATGTGCCGAACCGACCTATACTACTCGGAATGACACTAAAATTTGCAAGCAGGTCATAAATGACAACATAACTATTCCCATTCTCTGAATTTCGTTTGGACCTCGATAACACGAAAATACGTTCCAAACCTCAATTTGAACTTAAGGAAACTCTTATTTCGCTATTTGGCGCTGAAACGCTCCCGGGTCATCCAAAACCCATTCCAGACATACGCACAAGTCCGAAATCATCATACGAAGCTACCGAAACCGTCGAAAGTCGATTCCGAGGTCGTTTACACAAAACGTTGACCGAAGTCAAACTTGGCCATAAAGACTAACCTTAAGGAACTAAGTGTTCCTATACCACTCTAAACTCTTCCGAATCCCGAACCACCCGTCTCCACAGGTCATAAATCATAAAAAGCCACTACGGGAAGTTTCATTTAGGGGAACGGGGTCCTATAACGCAAAATGACCGGTCAGGTCGTTACAGATCTGAAAACCCTAAATAAGGGCCAGAGGAAATATTGACAAAAGAAAAATCGGCAAACATGTAAGGAAACAAAGTAAAAACAAAACAAGGAAAGAAACATGCAAAATCGATTTTCAAATCAATTTAATAGAAAAAATCGGTAAACTTAGTTTTAGGAAGGGTGTAGATCCCTGAAATCCAAACAACATTGGACTCATATAATGTAAAATCAAAAGAAATATAGTAGAGGTACTAGAAACAGAACAGAATCGGAGAGATTGTACTTGCCATGTTTAGACAAGTACTAAGTAACACCATAACGAACCGACCAGTAGCAAGGAGGTGCTAATATGGTAAGGAAATAAGAGGGAAATCCCATTAGAAAGGGGATTAGGAGGGGGATTTTGGGTGACGGCAGATTAGGGTTCATAGGGTGAGAGAGATGAGAGGATATTAGGGCGAAAGATGGATGTAATGAGATTAAAGTTAGGGGTTTGGGTTAGTTTAAAGGGAGGGGTTAGATATGGGTCGTTGATCTCAGAGATCAACGGTCACGATTAAAAGGGGCTTGGGTCGGGTTTATTAAGGCGGGTCACGACCGGGTTAGGTAGATGGGTTTTATTTGGTTTGGGCTAGGGTATTGGGCTAATGCAATTTGGGTATTCGACTAGTTTGGGTAGCCTAGGTCCGAAAATAGGGGATTTAGGGGCTATTAGTTAAATACCCAATTTAATTAATAAAATAATTCGTAAAAATGATAAATAAAATAGTAAAATATTATTTGTACATTAAATGGTTAACAACAATTATTTATTACTCTAAAAGCATTAAAAAGTTATTTGTTGAATAAATAAAATAATCATAAGTATACATGGGCTATTATTGCAAAATGTGCAATTTTAGCCTTAAGATGCAAATGTAATTATAATAAATGCACCAAAAATATTTAAAGTGTAATATGGATATAAATGATGAAGTTTAGATGATAAAACATCATAAATTAATTTGTAAGGTAAATAATAGATATTTATATAATAAAATATGGGAATAAATTGATTTAATAATCGTTTAAAATTATTGAAAAAATGAGGAAAAAAACTTGATGATGCAGATGTACTATTTTGAAAGTATATATGTATATTTGAAATATATGAGGGAAAAATTGGGTATCAACAGCTGCCCCTCTTTACATGGGAAGGATGAAAAAGTTGTCGGGTAAAGAAATAATGATCGATTTTGACCGAATGGGGTGATTTGAAAGATATAGGCCGCACTCTAGATTCTGAGCTGCCTACATATCCCTGGTTTTACAGGAATCAGGTCGTGTGTAGTTCTGGATCCAACGGTGGAATAAGCCAATGGAGTTGTTGTAAGAACAAACAAGATATTTTGGGCACGCACAATATTGAGATTGTGAATGGATGTATCTAGATATGGTTATGGACACTAGAATGGTTATCAGATGGGAACGGGTAACGGTCAATGATCGGTTATGTTTGAAATAACTTGAAAGATATGAATGTTGAATGGAAACCGAAACGAATATTGCTCCTGAGATTACCCGCAACTCAAAATATGACTGCATGCAAGTATTTATTGATTATTGCGTAAACTTAGACATGATGCAAATTCCCTTTGGACTATGAAGATTGTCTTTGGACGATGAGGATGACGTACTTAAACCAGATGTCCCGGGTCATGAATTGTACGGGAAGGGATTCGCAGGCCATGAAATGATGTTCTCGGGCCATGAAAATGGTGCCTCCGAACCATGATGCCTTTGAATAATGATGTTCAAGATTGAGAGATCCTTAGGCCATGGCATGGTATCTTCTGGCTATGACGATGATTCCTTCAGACTATGACGCCTTCGGACAAGTTGGCTATATATTAGCCCATGAGGTGCAGAGACATGATGCCAGAGGTAATGAAAAGACAAAGCTTAGTCTTGTATAGAGTTTGGGGCAGAGCTTAGCCCCGAGACAAGAGGATAATGAAAGATTTATAATAGAGGAACACTTATGCAAAGGGAGACAGTGCTTAGTCTCATGCAAAGAGAAGGCAATGCTTAGCCTTATGCAAATAGAGAGGCAGGGCTTAGCCTCATGCAAGAATTGAGACAGGGCTTAGTCTCATGCAAAAAGAAGGCAATGCTTAGCCTTATGCAAAAAGGGAGACAGTGCTTAGTCTCATGCAAAGAGAAGGAAATGCTTAGCCTTATGAAAATAGAGAGGCGAGGCTTAGCCTCATGCAAGAATTGAGACATGGCTTAGTCTCATGCAAAGAGATGGAAATGATTAGCCTTATGCAAATAGAGAGGCAGTGCTTAGCCTCATGCAAGAATTGAGACAGGGCCTTATGCAAATGGGGAGACAGAGCTTAGTCTCATGCAAAGAGAAGGAAATTCTTACCCTTATGCAAATAGAGAGGCAGGTCTTAGCCTCATGCAAGAATTGAGACAGGGCTTAGTCTCATGCAAAGATAAGGCAATGCTTAGCCTTATGAAAATAGAGAGGCAGGGCTTAGCCTCATGCAAGAATTGAGACAGGGCTTAGTCTCATGCAAATGTAAGGGTAAGAGCGAAGTATTATTAGCTGGAAATATGTTTATGCATGGCAATTCTGTTGTTGTGACGATTCTTATGGCGATGACTTATTCCTGCATCCAAAGAAAATTTGTGAGTTTTGCAGGGGAGGTTGGTTCGTGCCTTTGTCTGCTTACGCTGATCCACTCCGTCTGAGGATCCTGTTCGAGTCACCATGGATAGCATTTGGATAAAGATAAAGTTTTCAAAAAGTATGTGTGTATGGTTTCAAAACATAATAATATGCAAATTAAGAAATCAATTAGATGAACGAGTGACCGTGACGTTATCCTAGACATTGCAAACTCCTTGACATAGAATTTGAGGGTCCTCCTCAAAAATCTACCCCAGTTTCTGATTATGGGGGAAAATGAAAAATTTATTGAATTGTGATTGAACCCACAGGGCTGCCTACGTATCCCCTCTTAAGGGGGAATCAGGTAAAGTGTAGTTCAATTACATCATAAATAGTTTACACAGAGTATCTTTTAACTGCATCTGAGTTGATGGGCTTTGGCCAAATTTCTTCGTCCATCTCTGTGAGTATGAGTGCTCTTCCTGTCAATACCCTGTGAACCATGTAAGGTCCTTTCCAGTTGGGTGAAAATTATCCTTTGGCTTCATCTTGATGTGGAAAGATCCGTTTCAACACCAGCTGCCCCGGTGTGAACTGTCTTGGTTTGACCCTTTTGTTGAAAACTCTAGACATTCTATTCTTATGAAGTTGACCATGACACACTGCATTCATCCTTTTTCCATCTATGAGGGCTAATTGCTCATAGTGACTCCTTATCCATTCTGCATCACTGAGTTCGGCTTCTTGTATGATCATCAAAGAAGGAATTTCTACCTCGGTGGGGATGACGACTTCAATGCCATAGACCAGAAAATAAGGAGTTGCCCCGGACGATGTGCGGACTGTAGTACGATATCACAATAAGGCAAATGGTAACTTCTCATACCATTTCTTGTGATTTTCTACCATTTTTTCTCAGCATCTTCTTGATGTTCTTGTTGGCGGCCTCCACGGCTCTGTTCTTTTGAGGCATGTATGTTGTGGAATTCTTGCGCTTGATTTTGAATGTTTCACACATGGATTTCATGAGATCACTATTGATATTGGAAGCATTGTCAGTGATGATGGACTCTGAAACCCCGAATCGACAAACAATACGATCCCTGACAAAATGTCACGATCCAAATTCCGCTCAGGTCGTGATGGCGCCTAACGACAGGGTCAGGCAAGCCAACATCTAACTACTCGTGAGATTTATTGCGTGATTAAGTGGCAAAATCCTTTTTCTTTTATGGTTCTTAAGTAAGAAAAATCTTTAAACCGATATTTAAGTGAAAACACAAGGTAATCTACAACTCAAAATAACGTAGAGTTTGTTTAACTTTGCAGAAATATCGAGAAAATTCATAAATGTGCAAGAACCTAGTGTCACAAGTCAACAAGCGACTGAGAGGAACAGACAAAATCCTACTAATATTATAATACTGTCTGAACAGATATAGACAATAAATATCAGAATTTGGGCAGAGGACTCCACAACGCTGCTGAGATCACCAGGGAAGAACAGCTCACCGTGTATTCAGTCGAATAGAACTCTCAACGATGTCCGCCAGCGTAATGACCGGACGCAGCTAGCTCAGAACTTGTACAATTAAGTACAGAAGAGTAGCATGAGTACATATATTTAAATACGTACCCAGTGAGTATCCCGTCTAAACTCTAAGAAGTAGTGACGAGAAGTAGACGTATTACTCACTAGGTCAAAAATACTAATAGGTGACAATAAGATTGAGCAGGAGCAGTAAATATGGAAAAACAAACAGATAGACATGGAGCTGTCAAATAAATAGATAAGATCTCTCGTACTGTATCAACAACAATAGTACATGAACAAACCACTGGATTCCTTCCAAACCAGACAATTCAATAATGATAATTTATAATCAAATCCCTCAGACAAGTAAATAGCATATAATATACTGAGGCGTACGACCGAAGCGTCGCGATAAATTAAATGTGCACTACCGAGGGTCAAACGGCCCGAACCATAGATGCATCTATTACTCCGCTCACGAATCGATCATGTGACGCGGTTGACATAATATAAGGCTACCCCGCTCACGAATCATACCTTTGACTCGGGTGCTCATAATATACACAAATTCGACAGGACATCTTTAAAGAAAAGAATTTCCGATATCACCTTTGAAACATAGATTATAACTTGACTTTGCAGGATATTCACCATCATTTCCATAAAATCTCAGAGGTGTTAACCCACCACAGATACACGTAAGAAAATACAGGCAAGACACGTAATAGTATGCTTGTGAATCCTAACACTACCCGACATAGCATAGTAGTCGCTACGCACGGACTCCCGTCACTTGGTACGTACGTAGCCCCCGCAAATAAGGACATTTAGTCAACACAAATTACCTATGGGGACAATTCCCTCTTACAAGGTTGGAAAGGAGACTCACCTCGTGTAGAACCTACTCCTCGGGTCCAGAAAGTGCCCGAAACTCCAAACCTGTTGCTCAAGGACTTGAAACTAGCCAAATATTATTTAAGTATATCAATATACGCTCAAAAATATGAAATTACACTACTAATTAGGCTAATCCATCATTCTTGAAGAAATCCCAAAATACACCCCCGGGCCCACACGCTCGGATTCCGGAAATTTTCGAAGAAAACACTCACCCATAGCCTAAGGATCATTATTATATAAATTCCATAAGATTTCATGGTGGAAAAGTGGTGAAATTCACCTAATTTCATAAACCCTAGGTTTCCACTCTAACCCCTTTGATTTCACTAATTTGATGTTAATCTACCTACGTTTTGATGTAATAATCTAACGTAAAATCAAGAATTACTTACCTCTTCGTTGCTAAGTGAAATCCCTCTTGAAGTACTCTCCAAATCGCCCAAGTGAGTAGAAAATGGTGAAACAAATGAAGGAATCCCGTATTAAATTTAAGGTTCTACTTCAGCTATTTTCGCACCTGCGGCCACATGGACCGCACCTGCGGACATAAGGTCGCACCTGCGATGAAGGCCAAGGAGGCCGGGGACCGCACCTACGAAGGGGCGCCTGCGGACAAACCTCGCACCTGCGAGGTCACGCTTGCGGTGGAGGGTCCGCACCTGCGGAATGGGGCTGGGGGCTTCTGGGCCGCACCTGCGATGGTGCAACCGCAGGAACGGGATCGCACCTGCAACCTGGGCCACCGCACCTGCGGTCACACCAGACCTGGTGCACCAGCAGCTGATGCTACTGAATTTTGGCCTCGATCAGGGTCCGGGAGGCCCCTGGGCCCACCCGAGCCCCCATGCAATTATACCAACCAGTTCCAAATCATATTACGAACTCACTCGATCCTTCGAAACGCCCTAAACACTGCTAAAACTCTGAATCACCCTCCAAGACCCCCTAGAATCAAACTTAGGAATTCTTAAGCTTTAGAATTCGGTTTCAATGCGCCGAACCGACCTACACTATCCAGAATTCCACCAAACTTTACAGGCAATGCATAAAAATCATATTTGACATGTTCCGGGTTCCGGGACCATAATACGGGCCCGGTACACAATTTTCTCATAAAATTTCATTTTCAAAATCCTGAATATTTTTCAGAAAATAATTTCCTTTAAAAATTTATTTCTCGGTCCTGGGACCTCGGAATTGGATTTCGGGCATACACTCGGGTCCCATAATTCCCTACGGACCCTCCGGGACCGTCCAATCACGGAACCGGGTCCGTTTACCAAAAATATTGACCAAAGTCAACTTTAAGTCAATTAATTATAGAAATTCCAATTTTTCTTCAAGTTTTCACATTAAAGATTCCGGGCTGCGCGCGCATATCGAGGTGAGATTAACGGAGGCTTTCGGGGCCTAAAATGCAGATTTAGCTAAGTTAGCACAGGATGACCATTTGGGTCATCACACAAAATCTGCGATGACTTTCTTAGTTACAGCTTTGTAGGACGCAACTTCAACCTATTTAGTGAAGTAATCGATGGCCACTAAAATGAACATGTTCCCGTTCGAAGTTGTGGGTTCGATTGGACCAATGACATCCATTCCCCAAGCAGCAAAAGGCCAAGGTGCACTTGTTGCATTGAGTTCGTTTGGCGGCACCCATATCATATCTGCATGTATCTGGCAGTGGTGGCATTTCTGAACATACCAGATGCAATTTGTTTCCATAGTCATCCAAAAGTATCCGGCACTGAGTATCTTCTTTGCTAGGATGAAACCGTTCATATGTGGGCCGCAAGTTCCGGCATGTATTTCTTTGAGAAATTTGGAAGCCTCTTTGGCGTCAACACACTGTAATAGTCCTAGATAAGGAGTTCTTCTAGACAGAATTAATCCGCTTTGGAAGTAATGATTGGACAACCTCTGAAGTGTGCATTTCTGAGTGTGGTTTGCAAGCTCCAGGTATTCACCTTTGGCCAGATATTCCTTGATATCGTGGAACCATGGATTTCCATTTGTTTCTTCTTCAACATGAGCACAGTACGCCGACTGATTTTGGATTCTTACCGGAATGGGATCGATGAAATTCTTGTCTGGATGTTGTATCATGGAGGACAAAGTGGCCAATGCATCTGCAAATTCGTTCTGGATTCTGGGGACATGTCGGAACTCTATCTTTGTGAACCACTTCCTCATCTCTTGTACATGATGTAGATATAGTAGTATCTTGGTGTTTTTTGTAGCCCACTCTCCTTGTACCTGATGCACCAGCGGGTCTCAATCACCAGTCACCAGCAATTCTTGAATATTCATGTCGACGGCCAAATTGAGCCCTAATATGAAGGCTTCATATTCCGACATATTGTTGGTGCATGGAAACCTGAGTTTTGTGGACACCAGGTAGTGCTGACTGGTTTCCGATACCAAGATGGCTCCGATACGGACTCCCTTGAAATTTGCAGCTCCGTCGAAAAACATTCACCAACCGCCGTAGGCGTCAGCAATGTCTTCTCCTACGAATGTCACCTCTTCGTCAGGAAAATACATTTTTAGTGGTTCGTATTCCCCTCCTACGGGGTTTTCGGCAAGATGGTCTGCCAATGCTTGTCCTTTGACTGCCTTCTGAGTTACATAGATAATATCGAACTCACTCAACAATATTTTCCACTTGGCCAGCTTCCCTGTAGGCATAGGTTTCTGAAAGAAGTACTTTAGGGGATCCATCCTTGATATGAGGTATGTGGTATAGGCATAGAAGTAGTGCCTCAATTTTTGAGCTATCCATGTCAGAGCACATCAAGTACATTCCAGCAGAGAGTACCGTGCTTCATAAGGTGTGAACTTCTTACTGAGGTAATAAATGGCTTGCTCTTTTCTTCCCATCTTGTCATGTTGTCCCAAAACACAATCGAAAGCCCCATCTAATACGGAGAGGTAGAGTAGCAGTGGTCTACTAGGCTCTGGCGGGACTAATACTGGTGGTGTGGACAAGTATTCTTTGATTATGTCGAAAGCCCTCTGATAATCCTCAGTCCAGCTGGTTGTGGCATCCTTCTTCAGTATTTTGAATATTGGTTCACATATCACTGTGGACTGTGCTATGAAGCGGCTGAGTAATTGAGGAGTCCCAAGAAACTTATCACGTCTTTCTTATTCTTTGGTGGTGGTAATTCTTGGATATCCTTAACCTTTGACGGGTCTAACTCGATTCCTCGACAGCTGACGATGAGTCCTAGCAATTTTTCGGCAGGAACCCCGAATGCACATTTTGCGGGGTTCAGCTTCAGAATGTACTTTCGCAGCCGGTCAAAACAATTTCTCAAATTTGCTATGTGATATGTGGCTTTCTTGGATTTGATGATGACATCGTCAACAAATACATCTATCTCCTTGTGTATCATATCATGGGAGATGGTCGTCATGACCCTCATGTAGGTGGCCCCAACATTCTTCAGACCGAATGGAATCATTTTTGTAGCAATACACTCCTAATGGTGTAATGAAGGCTATCTTTTCTACGTCTTCTTCGTCCATCCAGATTTGATAATAACCCGCGAAGCAATCCACAAAAGACTGCACCGCTGATCGACTAGTTTTACCGCAAATAAGCCTTCCCAAATTCAAAAGGGTGATATAGGAAGAGCTCAGACACTCATCAAGTGTTGTTATGGTATTAATTACGCACGAGTAGAATATGATGTTGAGCATGTATTTATGCAAAAAGAAAATAACACGTTGTCAAGTATTTGCACGATGAGATTGGTAAAATGCGGTATTTAATAATTGTAAAGGGAGGAAATAAAGAAAACAAAGAGAAGAGTTAGTTCCATAGTTAAAAGCAATAAAACAAGAAAGAAGGAATTTAGTGAGCATAATTTAATGAAGGACGACAAATAAGTTCATATAGAGTAGAAATGAAAAGGGGATGTGCAAGTATTAGCGAAATGATAAAGACATGCTTACTGAAAAAGACTAATTTAAAAAACAAGTTCGTTATGGTAAGGGCCTAAGGCTATCCCCAGCAAAGTCTCCATGCTGTCGCGCTCCCATTTTCTCGCGAAACGTGTTTCGACATTTTGACAACTCTTTTTGAGAGAGAGTAGGGAAAAGGAATTGGTTTTTAGAGTCGCCACCTAACAGATTAAGGTGTGTTAGGAACCTATAGCAAATAACTCATATTATACCAGCTTGCATCATCAGAGTTCGGGTAACGGCTCAAATTACCTTGAGGGGAAGGTGTTAGGCACCCCTCGAGGTCCACAACGGTGGGTCCCGACCGAACTTTAAATTATGCGAATTAGTCTAAGAAAACTAAGAAATTATTTAGTAGGGATGGGAGGTCCTAAACTCTTTAGCCTATAGGATCACCCCGTAAAACATAAATAATACTCCGTAACTCCCCCAAGACGGGGGTGTTACTCATATTATTCAGCGGGCACAGACTATCATCTCCTGCTACCTGATTACTATCTTTGAGTTTTTACTTAAAGCGCTCTAGTTGATTCTAACTCGCGCCCGATACTTGCACTACATGTCCACTTACCTAAGGTCCTGGAGGCATTGGGGCCTCTATTTAGGATGGTTGTAGACTAGGCCTAAGTTTCTCAAAAATTATAAAATACTAGGCGAAAGCAAAACAGTTAGGACTTTTCAAATAAGGATATATATGGGCTCATGTCTGGTTTTAATTTTCTGAGTTTCTGCTTTACTAGCGAACACATTGGATTGGTAGGTAATTTATGATCCACTTTGGATGTGCTCAAATCGGTCATGTCATCATACGACCATGCAAAAATGTCTTCATATTCTCTCAGGAAGTGAGTGTATTCTTCCTTATCTGACGGTGACAAGGGGATGCTTATGCGAGTTTCTTTGATGGTTTCAGAATCTCCCAAATTGACTACCTCGCTCTCGTCCAGATTGGACTTGGGTTTGTTCTCAAAGTTCTCAACTTCTCTGATGATCTCTTCAGGTATCACATCTTCTTCTTCTATTTATTCAAAGTCACTATCCTTATGTTGCGTTATCTCATTACATGTCACAGTCGTTGGTTCATCAAGGTAAGAAATAGTAATGATGTAGAGGAAAAATATGAAAGATAACGATAATAAAACGTCAAATTATTGATAAATGCTGAAACGTTAAACAAAGTATCGTTTAGATGACTTCAAAAAATGTTTTCCAAAACAAAATATTGAAAGAAAGATGTTTTTAAAACAAAATTCTCAAAAGATTTGTTTTTCAAATAACATTAGTAGCCATGCTACCCCAAGACTCGTCTGGCCCTGGATGGTGTGGTGGTCCAGTTCCTGAGAAATGCTTCCCTCTCCACCATCTGAATTATAAGGCCTTCTTCCTCCTCCTCCACAACTATCACATGGCAGTCCATATCTTCATCTTCCAAGAACAGGTTCCTTAGCCCAGCCAAAGCTTCTTGTTCTTCTGATCCCCCATATTGTGTCGGCCTGATGAAAGAATTGACTCAGATGTGGCACTAGCTTCTCAAGAGGGTAATAGGGACCACGCCATGGTGGCCACCAATAATCATACTCTTGCCAGGTATACGGATATCCAAGCCCAAAAGTTGTACCATGACGTTTCAGATGTATTGGCTTGGTAATGCCCTAGAGTTTCTTCCCAAGCCCTTTGTCGGGTTCATAACCTGACCATGCCAGTACGCTTTCTATTTTGCTGCTCCACCGTTTATCTTTCTCAATTGCATTGACGCGCTCGATGCGGTGATATGTCTCTCCGCCAACTTCCTTCTATTCTGCATGACCGAACAATTTGATTGGTATAAATGGGATTGCTCCCATATCCAAGAATGATTACTTCTTGATGATTCCATTCAAATTTCACCGCCTGGTGCAAAGTGGATGCAATAGCCCCAGCGGTATGTATCCAAGGATGTCCCAACAGCAGATTGGAGGAGGCGGATATATCTAGCACCTGAAATTCAGCATCGAACCAAGTAGGACCCATCTGCAAACATAAATTTGTTTCCCCAATTGTGGCTCTTTGCGACCCATCGAACGCCTTTACATTCATAGTTCCTGCTCGTATTTCATGCAAACCCTTGCCCAACCTTTTCAGGGTTGTCAGCAGACATATGTTGAGGTTGGACCCTCCGTCAATCAAAACCCTGTCAATGAACTTATCCCCATATTGCATTGTGATGTGTAGTGCCCTGTTATGGCTTAATCCCTCAGGCGGCAACTCATCTTCGTGAAAGGTTATCTTGTGGCTCTCCAGCACTTGCCCCACCATGTTGGCCATTTCTACGCTGGTGATATTATTGGGCACATACGCTTCATTCAATACTTTCATCAGAGCATTCCTATGCGCCTCGGAATTTTGTAGCAGCGACAGGATGGATATCTGGGCGGGAGTTTTGTTCAGATAGTCTACCACAGAATATTCCCTTGCATGTACTTTCCTCCAGAGATCATCTGGATCGGTTTCAATGATAGGTTGTTTGGTAGCAGCTTCGTTACTTGTTCCTCCCAAATTCTCAGGTGTATAGATTCTTCCAGTTCTGAGCATCCCTTGTGCAGCACCATACTCTTCCATTTTGCTTTCCCTTTTATCCTAGCTTCGGCAACATAATCCCAAGGTACGGTGTTCGAATTGAAGGCGGTGTGGATGCCACCGTCATAGTGAAGGGTGTGGTTACTTCTACTTCAAATGGAGTAGGTGTAGTTGCAGGTGCTATCATTTCGATTTCAAATGGAGTATATGCAGCTACCTCAACTTTGACCGGCAGCTGTATCTGTAGCACAATAGGAATGAGTGTGACTGCAAGTTTCTTAGGGTCATCACCTTCGCGAATAAGCCCAATTGACCTTTCAGGATCCCATTCTTCATCAGTTTCTATCACATTTACTCCTTCACCCCTATGGTCTGGGAGGGGATTGTTGCGGACATTGGGTGTGACTTTCTTTTTTTGTATGACTTTGGTATCAATCAGTGTCTGAATCTTGTCTTTTAGAGTGCGCCATTCATCAATAGTATGTCCTTTCATGTCGGAATGGTATGCACATGTTTTGTTTGGGTTGACCCATTGGGAGGAGTTTTCCATAGCAACATCGGGAATAAGGGTGACGTATCCGGAAGCCTTTAGTCTTTCAAATAGTTGGTCGATGGGTTCGGGAATATGGGTGTATTGTATGGGTGATCTGCGATCGAAATTAACTTTGCATTTTTGATAATTTTGACGAGCTGGAGGTGATTGATAATAGGTTGGCTGGGTTTTATAGGTGTGGTAGGCGGTAGCGGGTTGAGGATATCTTGGAGGTGAAGGTTGGTATGCGGGCGGAGGTGTTTGGTATGTGAGTGGAGATTTAGGACCTTGGGCTACCATCACTGCCCCTATCTCTTTCTTCTTTTATATGCCCCCCGGCTGTAACGCTTTGTTCGTAGCCTGCAACGCCTCAAAATTGGTTACCATTCCACTCTTTATCCCTTTTTCAATCCTTTCCCCAAGTTTGATGATGTCGGAGAATTTGTGATTCTCGATGACCATTAACCTCTCATAGTATTGTGGATCTTGGGCCCTGACGAAGAATTTATTCATTTGCTCTTCTTCCAATGCTGGCCTGACCTTTTGCTACTTCCGACCTCCATCAAGTAGCATACTCACAGAAAGTCTTCGTCAGTTTCTTCTTGAGGTTCTGTATGTAGAAGACGTCTGGTGCATTTTCTGTATTGAACCTGAATCTATCCATGAAGTCCGATGCCATGCTTACCCAATTATCCCACTTCTTGGGATTTTGACTTATGTACCAAGATAGGGCGTCTCCAGTAAGACTTATCATGAGTAGCTTCATGCGAATACTTTCATCCTTCCCAACCCCCATGAGCTTGTCACACTATGTTCTCAAATGTACCTTCGGGTCACCTGTTCTGTCAAATATCTCGAACTTAGGAGGTTTGTAACCCTCTGGCAGTTCCATGTCATGTTGAATACATAGATCCTCATAATTCAAACCTTCAATTCCTTTGCCTCCTTCAACACCCCGGCCTCGACTTGTGAGCTTCTTGAGCTCCTCTGCCATATTCTTGATAAGTAGGTCCTTCTTGGTGGATTTCGGTGTGTATGGGGTTGGTTGAGTGGAGTGGGGTAGGGTTTTCACGTATATAGGATTATTTTGGTGAATGCCGGGGGTTTGAGTGTAGTGGTGATCATTAGTTGAATTTTGCGGATCGGGGATAGGTTGTGGGGTATTATGAAGAGTATGGTATATGGTTTGTGGGTATTTAGTCGGGAGATGTTGGTGTTGAGGGGGAGTTGGTATGGGTAGAGGATTAGGATTTTGAGGAGGTGTTGCGTATTGGTGGGGTGCGGGAAGATTTTTCGGACGTTGGTTTGGTGTGTTTTTAGGAGGTACTGAGTTTTAAGCATTTTGTTGGTTAATGTTTGGGACGTTTAGGGTGAGGGAAAGGTTTTCCAAGTTGCGGACCTGCTCAAGATCCCCTTGCAATTCTAGTATCTTGTGCTCCAACCGTAGGACCAAATCATTTTGTGCCGGAGTACTCCGACTGTCTGAAGTCTCCACATTCTCAACATGTGTAGTGATGTCTTTCCTGACACCACTCATATCATACATCTTAGCTTTTCCTTTAATTTTTGAATCACTTGGAGGAGGAGGTGGAGGGCCTCTGGATCTGGTGTGATATGTTGATGATGCCAGTATGTGCGAACCAACCTTAGGGGATGGGAACAATCAAAGAAAAAACAAAAGGTAAACAAGTCAGTAACGATTCTGAAAAAGAACTTGCAGTATTTAAACACGTATTGCAAAAAATGTAAATTCGCGTTTTAATTTGGGGACCTCATTGTGCCCGAGGTAGGCCTAGAGACACGCAGTTGGAGAAATTTAATGTCGATAATTGCCTCATTTCATTATTGTAGTAATAAGACGAACAAAAAACAACAATGAATAAATGAGTCACTAATGGTATTTTCCTTATTACATTCGAATTCCAAAACGATTCTAAAAACAGATAACCCTAATCTACTTCGTCCTAGAGAGACCTTCTCAGGGCTTGGCCCTCTTGGCTCCGTCGATCAAATTCCCCAGGTCGCGCATATCAAGCAGCAAATACGCTCTTGCTAGGTGTCCTCCCTCGTTACCCTCTGCATTCTGACAGTCTATGACTTTTTTGCTCATCTTCCCCTCTAATTCCATTAGACCATGCTCCAGATATTCCAACCTTTCCGTCGATCTAGTGGTCGTTTCCCTCCATTAATTACTTGACTCCATGTCAATCTTGTGTTGTTCCAATTGCCTGGCCTCGGACTCGAGGACTCTTTTGTGCAGCCTCTTATATTTCACATGTGCTTCAGCAGCTTCATCTATGACCCTGTTTCCTTGACCGACCCCTGGCTCGACTATTCTTGTTATGCTATTGTCCAACCATGATGGGTTGAAGTACACATGACCTGTGTGGTATCGATCTGGATCGATGGTATCCTTTTCCACAATGATCTTCAAATGCCACATGTGCTGGGCCTCACATTTGTATGGAATGGCATCGTCTGGAAAATCTACTTTGTAATGGCCCATTTTGGAGACTCGCAGTATGACTTGTTTTCTACCAGCTTGTTTCATGACCCTGATAGGAACATAGGGATATATTCCCCTTAATCCAATCAACACCAAATGCGGAACATCCCTGGATCTGAAGATGAATTCACTAGTAGAGAACCACTCGAACATCCAATGAACCTTGTCCTCGGTCAAATTGTTGAAAAATTGTACCCATTCTGTAGCATTCTCTGGTTGTGCAAACCTGTCTAGGATGAAGGCCATCCTTTTCAGATGGTGAAAAGCTATGTGATCATTTCATGGTCTTCGTGGAAATTCTTGGCGATATTGGCCTCTCTGAAGATGTTCTAACAACCAAATTTGCAGCAGCAAGTTACAACCCTAAAAATGTTTGAACCCCTTCTTGCAACGATCCAGAGCCCGATACATTTCTGCTACAATCATTGGAACAATAGTATATGTTTGTCCCTCGATTCCTTCTATTAAAGCTTGGTTACCATGGCCAACATGGTGTGAATCATGTCCCCTTGGCTTGAAAACACTATCATACCCAGAAAGCAGACGATGAATACGAAAATCCTGCGATGAGTCCAACCCAGGGAGGTGATGGAGAATTCGTCATGGAAAATACGATAAGATATTTTGTATCCATATCGCTCATAGAGGAAGTCAAAGGGTATGTAGGACTTCTTTAGGCATACCAAGTCGTCATTCTTTCTCAGACCCATCATTTTCAGAAACCCCCTGGGAGTGCGATTTTCTGGTACTAACAAACCGGGACTATCCCAGGGTAATCCAGCGAAGCCTCCTATTTCCTCCAAGAGAGGGGTCATTTCTATATTGCCAAAACGGAATACAACCCTTTATACATCCCAGAACATGGTAGCAGCCTCGATCAACATGTTATTTGGGTGGATGTCTAATAAGGAGGGTAAGTTTCCAAGAACCCTTCTCACGTGATTTTTGTCGCTTGGCGAAAGGCTTTCCCACCAATCCAGCAATAACGGTAATTCATTTCGGACCATGCCGAACCTGGGGACTTCGTGCCTCATTTTCTGCAAAAATAAACAAAGTTAGACCCTTTCCCCCTCTAGATTCAACTACTTACACATTAACGATTAGCATATCAGCATTTATTTCTCCAAATAATGCACATATCGTGGTTACGCCCGTTGGGATTATGGAAATCCTGGTGAGCTTTGGACAGGGTTTTTCTTAGAAGGTTATTATGCGGACAACATATCAACCCAGGATAGGTTTGATCATGATGCATATACATTTATTATCAGAGTAAGGTTTCTATAGAAGTCTAGACTGGTACCCCCAAGCGGACAACTTAAGGGAGAAAGGCACGGAACCATCGATTGCACCGTTGATCGACTAGTTTTACCGCAAATAATCCTTTCCAAATTCAAAAGGGTGATATAGGAAGAGCTCAGACGCTCATCAAGTGTTGTTATGGTATTAATTACGCACAAGTAGAATATGATGTTGAGCATGTATTTATGCAAAAAGAAAATAACACTTTGTCAAGTATTTGCACGATGAGAATGATAAAATGCGGTATTTAATAATTGTAAAGGGAGGAAAGAAAGAAAACAAAGAGAAGAGTTAGTTCCATAGTTAAAAGCAATAAAACAAGAAAGAAGGAATTTAGTGAGCATAATTGAATGAAGGACGGCAAATAAGTTCATATAGAGTAGAAATGAAAAGGGGATGCGCAAGTATTAGCGAAATGATAAAGACATGCTTACTGAAAAAGACTAACTTAAAAAACAAGTTCGTTATGGTAAGGGCCTAAGGCTATCCCCAGCAGAGTCGCCATGTTGTCGCGCCCCCATTTTCTCGCGAAACGTGTTTCGACATTCTGACAACTCTTTTTGAGAGAGAGTAGGGAAAAGGAATTGGTTTTTAGAGTCGCCACCTAACGGATTAAGGTGTGTTAGGAACCTATAGCAAAGAACTCATATTATACCAGCTTGCATCATCAGAGTTCGGGTAACGGCTCAAATTACCTTGAGGGGAAGGTGTTAGGCACCCCTCGAGGTCCACAACGGTGGGTCCCGACCGAACTTTAAATTATGCGAATTAGTCTAAGAATACAAAGAAACTATTTAGTAGGGATGGGAGGTCCTAAACTTTTTAGCCTATAGGATCACCCCGTACAACATAAATAATACTTCGTAACTCCCCCAAGACGGGGGTGTTACTCATATTATTCAGCGGGCACAGACTATCATCTCCTGCTACTTGATTACTATCTTTGAGTTTTTACCTAAAGCGCTCTAGTTGATTCTAACCGCGCCCTATACTTGCACTACCTGTCCACTTACCTAAGGTCCTGGAGGCATTGGGGTCTCTATTTAGGATGGTTGTAGACTAGGCCTAAGTTGCTCAAAAATTATAAAATACTAGGCGAAAGCAAAACAATTAGGACTTTTCAAATAAGGACATATATGGGCTCAAATTAACCTCCACATATAAACAGCAAATGCACGCAACTAATTAACATGTTTTATTAATCGTAGAATCATATAGGTAGGATATCTATGTGATGTTGAACAGGCAAGCAGTCGTATGCAGAATCAGTTTCTTAATGCGAGTGTTAGGGCCTGCGTATATTTGCCTACTGATTTTAGCTCAGTACAATATCTGGGTGTTTCATACGATAATGAATAACAGCAAATCACAAGCATAAGTCCAGAAATATTATTTAATCATGTAGGCATGTTATCTAGGTGATTGCAGTGATAATCGTATTCAGAATTAGTTAATAGAACTCTAGAGGCATGATTTCTACTAGGGTGATGATTATAACCATATAAGCATGATTTCTAGAATTGAACGATTTTAATCCTATAGGCATGATTTCTACAAGTGTGCTGATTATAACCCTATAGGCATGATTTCTAGAATTGAGCAGACTTTTATCCTACAGGCATAATTTCTAGAATTGAACTTTTTTTTAGTCCCATAGGCATGATTTCTACAAGTGTGCTGATTATAACCCTGTAGGCATGATTTCAAGAATTGAGCAAACTTTTATTCTACAGGCATGATTTCTACAATTGAACTGAGTTTTAATCCTATATGCATGATTTCGAGAATTAAGCAGTAAATAAGCAGGGATTTATACACATTGAGCCAGAAAAACAATTAAACCAAGTATTGGTCCTATAGACATGGTTGCTAACACACGATTATTGGATAAATTTATATACCTAAAGGCAGGATTTCCAACAGATCATAACGTTAGTCTTATAGGCAGGATTTCTAGTATGTAAACACAATATAGAACCTATACCATTCCAACAAACATGATATTAAACTTATAAGCAGAACCAACAGCACAAATAGAGACCTTATAGGCAGAATTTCTATCCAAATTTGCAAATGAAAATAATAAACCCTTTCCAATTTTACTAAATACCCCAGAATTGTTTGTTACAAAATTATTATAGAGCAGGTTAATGAATGAATTACATAATAAAATAAACTATAGAGAGCCTAAAACATGCCCAAATATACTTGGTCAACCCAAGAATTCAATCCATAACAGCTCCAAGGCTCATTTTCACAAGTACAGAACAATCACTGGTGAATGATTCACCCATAGCACGCAGAACCCAAATCTCTAGTGTGTCCAAGTTCCCAAGGGCTTCAAGAACCTAGGACAATGCTCACACTAGAGAACAAATGCTCAAAAATAGTTCAAAGGAGATTAGAAACCAAACCCCATTGTGTCAGAGTTCACAAGGGTCTCACATGGACCCCGAGCAGTGCTCACACTGGGGAGGTTTAGGATAGAACCTAAAGAACCTAAGAATAGGGGTTTAAGGTAGCATAAGCAGCACATAAAGGAGGCAATAGTTAAGGAACAAATTTTAAAACATGTTTGATTTTAGGAAGCCAACATAAGAGAGTTCAAAACACAGAATAGTAGGCATCAAGATTTGAACATATAGGCAGAAATGCATTAAGAAGGCAAATTGGAAAGATTTGAAAAGTTGCTCATGCTCAGGTGCATAGTACTTACTAAGTTAAAGTCTGAAAGGCCTAATTAGACTAAATGTACATGCTAGCATTAAGGACGGCTTTGTTCAATCACAGATAATATTTAGGCATGGTATGAAGGCAAAAAGTTAAATAATCATATGGAATCCAAATGAATGAAAGACACTAAAGGACAAGTTATCATGGTACATGAGTGACATAAAAAGGGTTTAATAACAATACAAACTTTGTAAAGATTCAGGACAGGTGAACTGATAAACATCCTAGTATTACTCTAAATATTGCTAAATTCAGGGCAAGCTCAGAACTAACAAGGCAGCATACAGGAAACCAATTAGAAGACATTAAGCTAATCCCTAAGAGGATTCATATTATTCAAAATAATCAGTCTCAAAACTAATAATATCAATTATAGAACTTAAAGAAAATCATATAAACATGAAATTGGCAGAATCAAGCTTAGAATGAACTTTAAACATGATGGATCGTAAACACAGCTCATAGGTGCATAGAAATAAAATGGCAAAGGTATAGTCACTCACCAGTTAGGCAAGAAAACAAGAATAACACCACAATAGTCGAGAGCCAGAATATTTGGACTTGGCTTTCAGCCGGCCAAGACTAGAAGTAAAACAAGATAGCAAAGAGAACACATAGCCAAAATCCTATGTTTTTAGTGAGATTACAATGATTCCAGTCTGTCCTAAAGGGGAAAGGGGAGGGGTTTATATAGTAGCATAGATCGAATCGAGTAAACAAGGAAAGAATCGTAAAATCAAACACGAATAAGGAAGCCATACATACAAAATCAGTAAATAATCAATTTTCAAGAAAAACAAGGTAAACCCTAGTTTTTTTAGGAAAATAAATATTAACGACATATACATAAAACAATAGCAAAGAATGAATTTAGACACAAATAACACCTAAAATCAGAGAATCAGACTAATTTTAGGTCCGATCTAAAGGGATCTGAAAACCCTAAATTAGGGCCAGAGGAAATATTGACAAAAGAAAAATCGACAAACATATAAGAAAAGCAAGTAAAAACAAAACAAGGAAAGAAACATGCAAAATCGATTTTAAAATCAATTTAAGAGAAAAAATCGAAACCTAGTTTTTCGGAAGGGTGTATATTCTAGAAATCCAAACAATATCGGACTCATATAATGTAAAATCAAAAGGAATATAGTCCAGGTACCAGAAATAGAACAGAATCGGAGAGATTGTACTTGCCATGTTTAGGAAAGTACTAAGTAACACTATAACTAACTGACCAGAAGCAAGGAGGTGCTAATATAGTAAGGAAATAAGAGGGAAATCCCATTAGAAGGGGGATTAGGAGGGGCATTTTGGGTGACGGCAGATTAGGGTTCATAGGGTGAGAGAGATGAAAGGATATTAAGGCGGCGGACGGGTGAAATGGGATTAGGGTTAGGTGTTTGGGTTAGTTTAAAAGGAGGGGTTAGATATGGGTCGTTGATCTCAAAGATCAACGGCCACGATTAAAAGGGGGTTGGATTGGGTTTATTTAGGCATGTAGTGACCGGGTTAGACATATGGGTTTTGTTTTGTTTGGGATAGGGTATTTGGCTAATGAAATTTGAGTATTGGGCTGGCTTGAGTAGCCTAGGTCCGAAAATAGGGAAATTTAGGGCTATTAGTTAAATACCCAATTTAATTAATAAAATAGTTCATAAAAATGATAAATAAAATAGAGAAAATATTATTTGTGCATAAAATGGTTAACAACAATTATTTATTACTCTATAAGCATTAAAAAGTTATTTTTTGCATAAATAAAATAATCATAAGTATACATGGGCTATTATTGTAAAATGTGAAATTTTAGCCTTAAGATGCAAATGTAATTATAATAAATACACCAAAAATATTTAAAGCGTAATATGGATATAAATGATGAAGTTTAGATGATAAAACATCATAAAGTAATTTGTAAGGTAATTAATAGATATTTATATAAATAAATTGATTTAAAAATCTTTTAAAATTACAGAAAAATGAGGAAAAATACTTGATGATGCACATGCACTATTTTGAAAGTACATATGTATATATGAAATATATGAGGAAAAAATTGGGTATCAACAGGGTCTCGATAGGTAAATATTGTAAGGGTCAAACGGTGGAATGAACTATGTCCATATAGATTACTCGAGCCATATCATCAAACATGTACGCATGTATAATCGTCTATTAAGAGAAGTATTTTTCCTTGCCAAATATTTCATGCCTTAGAAATTTTTTACTCTTTCTTACTCTTAATCTATCGTGCAAACAGGCTTAAGGGTTGATCGCAATTGAAGTTCGAAAGACTAACCCACACTCGGGGACTGCCGTCCGAAAAATGGACGTGATCGAATTATTAAAACCTCGAGATCGTAAGACCTTAAAAAGGCAACCCTTGATTTTTATAGGTTACGGCCACCCCACTCAGGAACTATCCCACTCGGGGACTCATACTTCGAGCAAGCTCGAAATAAAATGGGAAAATAAGCCTAAGAGGCAAATCACAAATAAAAGGCTACGGTCGAATTAAGACGTTTCAGAGACTTCCGAATCCCGTAATAAAATAGGACTTCGAATATTTTCATAAAATTGGTTTAAAAAGACTACCCTCGGCAAAATTACAAAGGGTTTCGATAACATCGACCCTCTAAAACCCTAAGGGGTACCTAATTGTTCGAACTCTCGAACCATTTCTCTGTTTCATGCTAAGGCATTACGAAGCAAAGGCTTTCTATAACATCGACCTTCGAAAACCCTAATGGGTGCATATTTGTTTCAACTCTCGAACAAATTCGTTATCTCATGCTAAGGCATAACAAATTTTTATATGATTAACTTTTTAAGCCGAAAGGGGAAAAAAGCCATTCTTTTTACAAAGGCCACATCGGCCTAATACAAAAGCCTAAGGGCCATTTCTATTTTGAGTTCGAGAAATCATCCTTGCTAAAATAAAACCTAAGGGTTATCCTACTTCGAGTTCGAGTAAGTACTCACCCGATTATAAAAACTACACTAGTCCGGCTTCTATCAAATTGCCTAACCCTCAAACTTATGAACAAAAATTTCATAACGCATAAATGAAGTTTTCATAAGGCGGAAAATGAAATAAAGACAAGTCGAAAAGAAAAGGGATTTTTATATATATGAAAGGATATTTACAAGGTCCTATCAAAATCCTACACAAAAGATCAAAAATGAAAAAATCCTAAAGTTCCTAATTATCTACGGGGGCAGCTTCTCCTCCATCGATGTTCCGCCAGCTCTCGGATTCGCTCTCGATCTCGGCATCATCGTCATTGTCGGAGAGGCCAGTGTCGTAGCATCGGCTTCAAGCCCTTTGGTATTTTTTATCTCCTTAGTGAGATCGAAGCCTCGAGCATGGATCTCCTCGAGAGTTTCCCTCCGAGATTGGCATTGGCGAGCTTGGCAACCCAATATCCTCAATTTTGGGCAGCCTCAGCATTTTTCTTCACTTGGGCCTGAGCAGCTTCATCATCAGACCGGTAAACGGCCACGATCGCCTCTACATCAGCCTTGGCCTTTTCAGCCTCAAACTTTGCCTTTACGAGTGCGGTGGCCGCTTCGAGCTCCTCAATTTTCTTAGCCTGTTCCAAGCTCTTCTTTTTCATTCCCTAAAGCTGACCTTCAACTGATGACAGCTGGGATCGAGCAGCCTCCTTCTCAAAGGCAAGGCGGCCCATATTTTGCTTCAAAGTCTTCGTCTTCATCGTATCAACCTCTTCATGAAATTGCTCGATTATCTCGAGCTTCTATTGAACCTGTGAGATTGAAGTGTTAGCCATCGTTCACGAGCCGATGCCATGAGCTTCTAAGATTTTCATTACCTGCTCAATCAGGTCAGTTTGTTCTTTATGAGTCGCGTCCAACTCGGCTCGGAGGTCCTTGATCTCTTATTCTTTTTGCCCACTGAAAAGTTTGGGGGCATTCCTTTCCTCGGTAATCCTTTGAATGTCACCCTCGTACCGACTCAGCTCAACTCGAGACTTGGAAAAGGCTTCATGATGAAGCACTGAGGCCTACATAGATAAAATTAAGAAGTTAAACAAAGAATAAAAACACAAGTATGATATCTGCAAGAGAAGTTAAGGCTTACTCGATTCAAGTCTTGTTGTGCATCATTGAAAATACACGGAGCCTCCACTTCGTCCATTTGGTCCCGGGACAAACACTAGGGGCCGAAAACTAGCTGGTCAATCTAAAGCTCAAGGAGGTCCCACCTAGATCCTTCCTCGGTATTTCCAAGTCACTTAGACCGGAAACATCCTCGATCCTGGTAAAATAACCACGGAAGGGGTCTTCCCCTCCGTGGGCTCCTTCTACATCAAGAGTCTTCATGGCTTGGGCCTCCCGAATTGTCTCCTCGGAAAATGAAGGGAGAGAAGGTGATTCTCCAATTTCTATTGCCCCAAGTGGGTCTCTTAGGGAATTCCTCTCATCTCGGGGAGCCTCAAGACTGACCTCCATGGTCGATTCCACCACTTTTTTGCCTTGAGATGAAGCATCTTCAGTCTTTTCCAACTCGAGGACTCCACCTGAGTCTCCTCCCGAGGCCCCGTCAGTTCGGGGAAGCATGTATTTGGCTCCTACCGGCTTGGCGGTCTTTTGAGCCTCACTGCTCATCTTTACTCGGGCCACCAGCTCGAAGCCGTCGTCTTATTCTTCTTCCTCTCTTAGGAATCAAAGTGTCTCTGAGGGCAGGGCGACAATATCCTTTTTCGGCTTTCAAGCCACTCTTTTCTTGGGCTCTGGATCCTCGGAGGTCGAGGTCCTTTTTCTCTTTGTCTCATTCACCGGCTTCGGCACCAGAATTGAAGTCTCTTCCGCACCAGATGGAGGCATCATGACTACATCTTTTTCAATACCTGCCAGGAAAGAAATTGAATAAGTTTGGAGGAAAACCCTAGCCGAATTACAATATACATTAAAATGGGCTTACCATGGTTTTTGGCTTCACACCGGGCTTTTGATAAATTGTTCCATGCACGCTAAGCGTACGTAGAAGTCAAGGCCAGGTTCCTGACCCAGCTCTCGAGGTTAGGAATTGCACCGGGCATCCAAGCGGCCGCTACATCACGGAAAAGTATATCGATAAGCAAAAGTAAAGAAATAAAATAACAAATAGAAGCTAATAGTGGGATTGTACTTACGCATCATATTCCATTTCTCGGGAAATGGCATCTTCTCGGCGAGGATTAGTTCAGAAATCTTCACTCGAATGAACCGATCCATCCAGCATCGATCTTTGTCCTCATTTATGCTCAAGATCAGCGCCTTAGTATCCAGACGCTAAAGTTTAATTGACCCACCTCGATAGAGTCGGGGACTATACAATCTGATGATATGGTCGAGGGTGAAAGGAAGCCTCTCGACTTTGCTCATGAAAAATCGAAGCATAATAACAATCCGCCAAAAGGAAGAATGGATTTGACCTAGGGATATTTGGTACTTGCGGCATAAATCAACGATAACGGGATCTAAGGGGCCCAGCGTGAAAGGGTAAGTGTAAATACTCAAAAATCCTTCCACGTGGGTAGTGATGTTTTCTTCGGGGGCCAGAATCACCACCTCTTTGCCCTTACAGTTGCAGTCTTTCTTCACCTACTTAAGGAAGTTCTCAGATATCGAGCATATGTACCTCGACACTGGTTCACATCGACCATGGACCGACGAAGTTTTCTTGATCTTGAAGGCGCGGCTCCACCGGTGTTTTGTCGCCAGCCGACCGAGATGATGAAACAGTTTTTTTGTGGTACGATTTTTGACGTTTTCTCCATTTGGTTTGAGTTTGAAGAAAGAGGAAGATAATGGGACTTGGCGCTTTGAGAAGAGGTTAACAACAAAACCTGAAGATTTTGTAGAACAAAAGAACTTGAGAGATGCAAAAAGCTTTGGAGGTTAAAAGAGATTGAAAGTAAAGTTTGAATCAATGGGAAAATGGCCTATTTATGGGATCACGGTGACAGTTCGAAACCACTAGTGGCCGACCACCAACTGACACGTATTAAATGCCTGGGGAACTGTACCGACAGACGTTTTTGGTCACCGCTTATGTCATGGTGATGATGTCATGTGACATCACAACAAATCGGGGTAAAAGGTCGAAATTTCAATTCGTTTCTTGTCATTACACTCCAAAAAATGAGGGGACTATCTGTATACGGTTAAAATCGGGCCCACCCGATTTTACTGATTAATCGAGACTGGGGTGAGGGACCGAAGGTCAGCCCGTAATAGATCAGGCCAATGTATGAGGGTAAGATATCAAGTTCGGGATTCGAGGTACCTGTCGAGATCGATACCAGTAGTGATCGAGACCACACGAGATAGACATCGAACAAGACGAATATAGCATAATAACATAAAGCGAGATA
Source organism: Nicotiana undulata (assembly GCA_005239495.1). Taxonomy (NCBI): domain Eukaryota; kingdom Viridiplantae; phylum Streptophyta; class Magnoliopsida; order Solanales; family Solanaceae; genus Nicotiana; species Nicotiana undulata. The sequence goes on from MDKH01091282.1 coordinate 40,542, forward strand.
TCCGTCTGGTCGAAGATCATGGCGGAAATCTCGGAACTGATCAAATCAAGAACGATTAATTAGCTAATCATGGGATTTCCTACTGTAATTAGAGTTGTACCACAAGTAGAATTCCTCTACTATATAAAGAGGAGTTCTAATTATTTGTAACACACATGATTCTCGCATATCAATGCAATATAATACTCTCTTTAGCTTATACCCTCTTATTCATCAGTTTATTTTATATACTTCATTATTACAGTATTAGTCAGTTCGAGGGTACACTAGCTCGAGGGTTGAATTGCATTTCAACACTGGTTTGCTTTACGTATTGTTAATTTCTATTACTAATCTTCATATTTATCAATTGGTATTAGGTGAAATCAAGTATTCTTAAAATTACGTTACAAGTTTAATTGTTATCCAATTTAAGGGTAAACAACCATTATCCCTAAACTTACACTATGAAATAGTAATACAGAATTTAAACATATGCAATGGAAATTGAGAAAGTTTAATTTCAGCAGAGGTTGATTCCTAAAAATAGAGCTTCTAAATCTGACGCCTATCCAGTACTTTACAATTGGCTAGTAGCTAGGCAACTTGAAGCTGACATGAGAATGCACATGCATGCTTAGATCGACTGCACTGAATCCACGTTGTGGATTTCTGTATGTGTAAATTAATTAACTCACACCACGTATCATAAAGCAGTGATTGATCCAATTAATTATGGGTTCACATGCTAGACATACTCAACGCTTTTGAATTAGATCCAGAGACGGACTCGGACTCAGGATTCAAGCGTTGCAAGACACTATTGTATTCAATATAAATTTATTATAATAATTTTTTAAAGATATTTGTAAGTATGGTATCGCTGATCCTTCAATCTATAGTGTAGGTTCGCTTCTTATTAGATCCTATATATATATATATATATATATATATATATATATATAAAA
>ML300292.1:0-15074 GCA_005239495.1 Nicotiana undulata
TGCTAGGCGGTTCGGTGATTGCAATAGAAATTAAAAAGGGGAAACTCGACTCCAGGTATGTATGGCTAACTTTAATATTTTTAAAATCGCCTTGTGGTGTCTGAGCATACGGTACATGTATTGGTATGAATGTGTGCAACTGGTTGTTCGAATTGTGTTGAAGTGTGAAGTGTATTCCTTGCATGTCTTTAGTTGATCACCACACTACTACGCTATGTGAAATGATGCTAGTAGGATAATGAATCCAAGAATATGAATGTGTATGCTAAAGGATGTGTAACAAGTAATGAAAAGGAGTTGTGGTGTGATGTAATTGAATAACAAGGCTGTGGCAATATCGTATATGATTCACTGTTTGGTAAGGTTTGTTGTTGCACGATTTTCTTTTTATACATATTGTGAGTTGTAAAGAAGTTGTATTCCTATTGCTGAAATTTTCTGTGATTGTCTGGTGCGATCGGGTTGCACGGTGCAACTGAAATATAATAAATGATTTTGATTCACAGGTGGGATCGGGTTGCGCGCCGCAACAGAAGAAATAAGGGTGAAATGTTGAGAAGGGACAAGGGTGGAATTGCGATTGTGATTGTGATGAAGTGAAGAATTGTGGAACTTCCATTGTGTATCTTTCTATATCTTGTGCAGTGGTTGTGTGACTCTCTGTCTGTCTCTTGCCTGTGCATTATTGAGTTTACTTAGAGTAAAGTTTGTTCATACATACCAGTACAATTCAAATGTACTGACGTCCCTTTTNATCAGCTGTTTTGGTGAGCCCCTCTCCTCTCGGGCCCAGTGTGGTTTATGCCACCTCTTCTTCCGGATTTTTATTTTGGTATTTTTGTAAGGTATAGCCGTAGCCTTGTTACCGGCAAGTATTATACAACTCCTTCGTACTCTTAGAGGCTCCGTAGACAAAAAATGTGGGTTATGTACATATGTATTTTGGGCTGACCACGTAAAGTAAACCTGTATGCTATGTATATTTTGTAAGTATTGTACCACATGTGGGTAGTGACAGAAATCTATAATTAAATTCCAGGTTGTAAGAATATGTCTAAATTATAATTGAATAATGTACATTGGAAATCTCGGGATAATATGTGGGATGGAAAAAGGAATCCAGGTCCGCTTGACTGGGGCTACCCGGTCGAGTGCCGGTCGTGTCCCTTGGTTTTGGGGCGTGACAATTTAGTTCCCCAAATAAATGCACAGAACGTGATGGCGTCCGTTTGGGTTCCAGGGAAACCCAATGGACTTTGGACAAGGCTATCTTAAAGTCTATTGTGCGGACAACACATTAGCTGGCTAGGTTTGACTATGATGCATGCAACATTACAATAGAGTAAGGTTTCTATGGGGTTTTAGACCGGTACCCTTGAGCGGAAAAATCAAGGGGGAAGGCAGGGAACTGTCGACTGCACCGTTGATAGACTAGTTTTACCGCAAATACGCCTTTCCGAATTTAGGGGGTAGTAATATTGGAATAGCGCAACCACTCATTGTAAGCGTTACTACATGATTTTTGTTTGGCACGAGTGGAATATGAATGCGGAGCATGATATGCAATAAATAGCATTTAAACAAATAGGCATGTATTTTTACGTTGAGGAAAATGGTAAAGAAAAAAACTACAACAGTTATAATGGAAAGAGGTTACAAAGAAAACATGAAGATATGTAAGTTTCGTTCAAGTGAGATAAATACTTGCGAAAATTAAACAGTTAATAGCATATAACGGGGAAGGGAAAAAGGTGCAGGCATTTAAGAAAATTAAAGGTTCAAATTCACAAAGCAACTTGTAATGGTATAAGCCTAGGGAAAATCCCCAGCAGAGTCGCCATGCTGTCGCGCCCCCCTATTTCCTCGCACGGGTCAGATACACGGAGATCGGGTTTCATGACATTCTGGACAACTCCTTAAAGGAAGAGGTTAAAGGAAGAGTCGCCACCTAAATATTTTATGGTTAGTTAGGGCACCTAGAATAATTAACTTATAAACTAGTTTGCATTACCAGAGATTGGGTAAGGGCTTGAGATTATCCCAAGGGAAAGGTATTAGGCACCCCTCGAGATCCACAACTGTGGGTCCCAGCCAAGTAATTTTGTGAATTTGGACAATAAACAAATGACAAGCAAGGCTCACGTAAGAGGGGATTTCAAGTAAAGACTGAAATAAAAAGAAATTTAAAGAACAGTAAAGTAAAATCATTTGAATGGGAATGTCCTAGGTTTTAAAGTAATATGGATCACATTAATGCAATACCCGGTATGTCACGCCTCGAAGAGGGGCTACACGTGGTATTAGTGCACCGGTCATCATATCCATATTCTACCCTTCCCACCCCGTTAAGGTATTTAAAACGCGTGTGTTGGTCACGAAGCCTATTGCGTGCTATTACTCGTCGCATCCTATCAGTCCTAGAGGGTAGTTAGGACTACTATTCCTACAAGGCGAGTACTAGGCTATCCCCTAGGTTTAAAGGATAAACTCTAAGCGGCATACAATAACAGTTAGGACTACATATAGGGGAAGCATACAGGAGCAAATATGGGCTCATAAATCCCTCCACAGGTTGTACACATAAATAGCACAACTCAAGCACATAAAGGAGTCCCGAGTTTCAGAACCTAAGGTAGGATTTTAGGTGTGAATACAACATTAAGACAGCAGGATTAATGAGTTGCAGAAGAAGTATATGACCAAATTTAGACCATTGTAGTTAGTAAGCGATGTGCAAAGAGTTTCTGGTTTATATTGGGGTCCTAGAGTTTGCCTAGGCGTCTGAAATGTTTTAGATAATGTTTTAATAGACATACAAAATGAACTTCTTTAGGTTTAACTCTAGTGAACAAGTGATTATGTGAGTATGATGGATGCAAGTCCTATAGGCATGGTATCTAAAATGCAGGCATAATGTAGGCAAACCTAAACATGCTTTCCTGAATACACAAACATTTGCAGAAATCAGAAATACTTATTTTAACGATATTTTACTTATTAACCAAAACATACAGAAACATGATTTAAGTTGCTGATCCTATTCTCGTGAATTCTAGATGTTCTTAGCGGTATGCTTAGTACAGTACTTAAATATAGGCATGCTGAGAGTAAATTCCTAAGATAACAAGATATCTAATGCAAATATTGATAATTGATTATTATTACGAACGTAAAACAGGATTTCTATATGCAACAGTTATGTATATGCAGAGGCAGTGTCATTGCGGCAACCATTTTTTTATAGTTATTTAACAAAGACAGGATTTCTAAGCGGGACAGTAATTGTAACATCATATTACTGGTAAATGAGATGCTGAAGTAAAGAAACCTAAAACCTGATTTACTAATGCATGGCAAATATGTCCTAAACAGGATTTCTATTGCGCACATAGGTGAAGTAAATCCTAAACATGTTTTCTACCCGGATTTATATTAAACATGCATAATCCCACCCTTTTCACTATCCAGCCCCGAAGTTAGTTTACAAATAATTATTACAGACCAGCATAGCATGAATAACACAACTGAATAGGAAAAATCAAGAAGATATACTATAGAGAGCCTAACAGTAGGCCCAAGTACCAGATCCACTTGCCATATGCCATTATCTTCAACCCAAGTGTGTCATAGTCTCTAAGGACCTCAGAAGATCCTGGATAGTTCTTCACACCCAGGTACCCTAGCCAATGATGAGTAAGTGCAGTGTAGAGTGCCAACCTTGTGTGTCAAAGTTCAATCGGTACTCAAGGTACCCAAGGCAATGCTCACACGAAGGGGGCTGAACCTAAAGTCTAAGAGTAGTAGGAAGTGCTTAATGTTTAAAAGAGAATTTTTTGAGTTTGAAAAGAGTAGTTTGAAACATCAGTACTTTGAAAATAACTATAGAAAAAGTGATAAAGGATTTTTGTGAGAAAAACAGTTTATCAAAGGGAGAAGCAATACAATCACAACCAGTACAGGGAACTCATGAAAGAGCACACACAACAGGGGGCAAGGAGTTGGGGGAAAATGACTTTGTTATCAGCATTAGATCCAAGTTACAGGTTCTCATAGTTATCACATAATAGTCATATAGTTGTCACACAATTGTCACAAAACATCATGGATTAGCAGAGACAAGATTGTATAGCATTCAAGTGTTAATAGAGGAAAGTTCATAACCTAGGGAGTTAAACATGAATGAAAGCATATCACAATAGCCAAGTCAAGGTAAGAAACATTAACCTATAAACAAATGAGCATGCCAGAGTCACAGGATGAACATGATCAGACTAAGAGAAAGAGATGGATAGTAGTATGCAGACACAATTAAAGGGAAAACACATAGAAGCAGGATACATATTCAGACTTAACAAAAGGGAAAGACATAATGAGGTTAAGCTAATTACATGGTAGGCAGTAGAACCACAGGATAAAACACATAATGAATAGTAAGTAAATAAACAAGAACTGGAGCATATTGTATAGAGATACTATAAAACTAACTTAGAGACATACCAGCCGAATAGTAAGGAATAGAAAAATGCAAAGAGATAGAGCAGCAACAACAGTATGCAAAATAAGATAGCAGCAGAGGACAATAGTATGCAGAATGAGAGAGCAGCAGTAGGACAGTAGTATGTAGAATGAGAGATTACTCAATCTTGGCTTTAAGCCGACTGAGTAGTCAGTAATAGATGTAAAGAGAAAGAAGAGATGTGTATGAAAAACACAGAATGTTCAGAGCAATGTACTCAGTGTTTTTGTGTGTGAGATCAGTGTAAGTGTCAGCCAAGAGTGTGTCCAAAGTGTGTCTGTGTAAAGAGATAAGACATGGTATATATAGTTTGAAAAACGAGCAGTCACATAGGCAAAGAGTGCATAATTATGGAAATAACAACCAATTAGTATCAATTAAGTTACTGGACTCCTTCAGTTAAGGAGTCAAGTTCAAACGGTGTAGCCAGGGCTAAATAAGGAAAGGATATCAACTTATAAGACTGATTTTGTTTAATTAGGGACAAAGAAATCATATGGCACATAATAAGAGCCAACTACATAGTATATAATTAAGGAACGTTGAACTAACATTATATTTATAAAGTAAACTAAGGTATTAGTTTTGAAAAATCAACTGAAAGAATCTCGGAAGCAATTACAATTTCAAGGAATCCGATATAGTTAAGGAAAGTGTCATATAAGTGAGGAAAGCATTCAAAAATTGGTATAGAACTACAAAGGAAATACACAAGATCATCTATTCAAAGAAAGCATCACATGCCTGGGGATTCTTACACAAAAGGATCAATATAAATTAACAAGTAGACAACCAGTATGGTAGAGGTCAGAGTTTTCAAACATTTAAATAGCAGTCACTGATTGACACGAAGATATACTCATAGAAATCAACAGGAAGAGGTCATAACAATGAATCAAAGAGATAGTCATAAAGAACACACGAGTACACATAGTCAAACAATAAGGATCAACCTTGAACACTAGGGTTTCAGCAATAACAGTTCAAACAATAAGAAATCATGAGATTATCGCTTAAACATAGCATAGACGATAAAAATCAAAAGGGAATACTGTTTTGAGAACAGGGTATAGAAACCCTAGCTTTTGAAATTGTTAAAAACGAGATTTTCTGGAGAAAAACATAGAGAAACTTCATAATATTGTAAAATGTAATACGGATCTTAAAAGAAACCCATAAATATAGAAGGCTAGGGTTTCGTGGAACCCATAAAAGAGGGCAAACCTCATGAACGACAATCGTTTTAGGTTACTGAGACTGCAAAACTTACTCAAACGGCCGGGGAAAGCCGACAATGGCAAGAGACTCAAAAGGAGGTAAGTGAACCGCTCCAGGTGCGTCTGAGGAGCTTAAGAGGTCACTGAATAGGTGGGAGGCAAGTAGGTGGCCAGGAGATGATAGGGAATCAGGGTTCCGGTGAGAATCCACCGGAGAAGGAGACCAGAACCCCATCGGAGAGGATGAAGTCCAAGATACTTCTAGAGAGTTGTAGAGATAGAGAGAAACAGAGAGATGAGAGAGGAACCGTCTCGAAGGAAATGAGACGGAGGGGGGGGTTAGGTTAGAGTTAAATTATGAAGGTTACATCTGGACCGTTGATCAAATTTGATCAACGGTCGAGATTGAATCCTAGCTGGGCCGGGTATTTAATGGGGTTTGGGCTGGGTAGGAATCGGGTTAGTTAATTAGGTGGGTTGGGAGGCCCTTCTATGCGAACACGAGAGAGAGCCCGCGAACGCGGAGGCTAGCTGGGCTACACCTTCGCGAACGCGGTTGGACGGGTGCGAACGCGAAGACAAATGGTAGCTGGGCCGGCCCAATTGGCTGGACCCTATGCGAACGCGACGGAGGGCCTGCGAACGCGGATGCTAGCTGGGCTAGACCTTCGCGAACGCGGTTGGACGGGTGCGAACGCGAAGACAAATGGTAGCTGGGCCGGCCCAATTGGCTGGACCCTATGCGAACGCGACGGAGGGCCTGCGAACGCGGATGCTAGCTGGGCTAGACCTTCGCGAACGCAGCTGGACGGGTGCGAACGTGAAGGCCAGGGGGCCCAACCCATCGCGAACGCGGGCTGGGGAACGCGAACGCGTAGATCATCTGTAGCCCCTGCCCAATTCCTTCTTCGCGAACGCGGCCACCCTCCCGCGAACGCGAAGAAGGAAACCAGATACAGAAAATTCTGGTTTTTCCAACTTAGCTCCCGAGGGTCCAAAACTCACCCGAGCCCCTAGGGACCCCGTCCAAAAGCACCGGCAAGTCAATATTCATGATACGTACTCGCTCGAACTTCCGGAACGAGAAAAACAACAACGAAACTCAGAATTTGACACCAAAACCAAATTGAATCAACACTTTGAACTTCGAGTTCTAGAATTCATTTCAATGCTCCGAACCGGTCTATACTACTCGGAATGACTTCAAATTTTGCAGACAAGTCATAAATGACATAATGAAACTGTTCCCGGTCTCGAAATTTTATTCGGACCTCGGTAACATAAAATCACATTTCAAGCCAAATTTCAAATTCCATGAAAATCCTCAAAACTTCATTAACTCTAATTTTCCCATTTGATCCGAAACCCGTCAAATCAAGTCGTTTCTTACCAAATTTCAAAGATAATTCAAATAACACATATTGAACATGTTCCGATCTCTGAAACCATAATACGGGCCCGGCAGCACATGTTTCACATCAAGGTTCATTTTCATAAGCCTTTGATATTTTCATAAAACATATTTCTTTAAAAATTCATTTATCGGACTTGGGTCCTCGGAAATTGATTCCAGGCATACGCCCAAGTCCCATATTTTCCTACGGACCTTCCGGGACTGTCGGATCACGGATCCAGGTCCGTTTACCAAAAATGTCGACCAAAGTCAACTTTATTCAATTAATTATCATAAATTCAACTCTTAATCAAGTTTTCACATAAAGGCTTCCCGGCTACGTGCCTGGGCTACACACCCGCATCGAGGTGAGATTAATGTAGGCTTTTGGGGCCTCGCAAGAAAGTCACGATTAGATTTACATAAGATCACCCCTTTTTGGGTCATCACAAATTGCTTGAATAAGTTCGTAGGATGTTTATGAGGTCGTGGGTATATTTGGTTTTGAGCCTCGAGGGCTCGGGTGAGTTTCGGGTAGGTGTCAGGGTGCTAAACTAGTGAAAAATCTGGTGTAAGATAGAATTTCTTGTGTCTGAGGTGTTACTCTATGCGATCGCGTAGCTTTGAGAAGGGGGAGGGACCAGGTACTCTGTGCGATCGCGTATGGGGGCCTACGACCACAGTAGGTTAGGTGGACCGGGGGGCTGGGTAGGATTGTCTTGTGTGATCGCGTTTATTCTTCTGCGATCGCGGAGCTTAGGGGACCCATCAACTGTGCGATCGCATTACTCCTTCCGCGATCGCATAGGTATAATTCGTCCAGTGATTTTTAATACTTAAAAATAGAATACTTACGGGATTTTTTCCCAATTTTCACCACCCTCCTTCTTCCCCACACCCCATAGGCGGTTTTGAAGAGTTCTTCCACCATAAATTCATAGGTAAGTGATCTCAACTCCATTTTCTTCCATATTCACCATCAATTATTAGATTATAGGTCTAACATCATGGGATTAAAGGGTAGAAATTGGGGTTTTGGGTAGAGTTAGGGCTTTTTGAATTTTCGGGAATTCAACCTCGTTTTGGGGTCGGATTTCAAAACAAATTATATATTCGGGCTCGTGGGGGAATGGGTGATCAGGTTTTGGTCCGAACCTCATGTTTTGACCAAGCAGGACCGGGGTCGAATTTTGGAATTTTTGGAAGAATGTTGGGAAATCTATAATTAGGCTTTGGAATTGAATTGTTGAATAATTATTGATATTATTGAGTCGATTATGTATAGATACGATTGTTTCGGAGTCGGATTCGAGAGGAAAAGCAGTGTTAGGCTTGATTTGCATTCTTTGAGCCGAGGTAAGTGTTTGGCCTAACCTTAGCTTGAGGGAATAGGTATAGAGTCTTATTTGCTAGGTGTTAATCCATGTCCAATGTATAGGTGAGGTGACGGGTACCTATATGTTGTGGTCAAGCATGCCCGTGAGTCGCACTTGATAATTTTCATTGTGTTCTTTGATATTCTCTGTGTTACATATTTCTTATCATTCTGGAAGTGATATATTGAGAGTATTTAATGATGTAGAAAGTTATTTGATTATTCTTTTAGTTGTGGATTATATTGTGAATTATACCTCTGAGTGAGATTGGTTATAATTGAGTCCCTTGCCGGGACGATAGAATCTCTGTTGAATATTTTTGTGTATTTGGGGTTTCTTATTGTTGTATTTTCCTATCTAATTGTTGCTTTTATTTATGTTACGCACGAGGGGACATTCTGTGTCGAGTGATTGTGAGGTTTTACACGAGGGGACATTACGTGTCGAGTGATTATTTGTGATGACCCACAAGGTCCTTCTATATTAATTTAGCTAAATTTGTGTTTCGAGACCCCGAAAGCCTCCGTTAATCTCACCTCGATATGCAAGCGCAGCCCGAGCGTGTAGCCGGGAAGCTTTTATGTGAAAACTTGATGAAACATTGAAATTTATAATAATTAATTTATTAAAGTTGACTTTGGTCAACATTTTTGGTAAACGGACCCGGACCCGCGATTTGACGGTCCCGGAGGGTCCATAGGAAAATATGGGACTTGGGCGTATGCCCGGAATCGAATTCAGAGGTCCCAAGCCCGAGAAACGAATTTTTAAAGAAAATTGTTTTCTGAAAATAATAATGACTTTTGAAAATGAATTTTTATGTGAAACCTGTGTTACCGAGCTCGTATTATGGTTCCGGAGACCCGTATAGATTTAATATGTGTTATATGAGCTATCTGTAAAACTTGGTGTAAAACGAACTTGGTTTGACGTGTTTCAGATCAAAAATGGAAAATTTGATAGTTTATGAATATTGAGAAAATTTTATTGATTTGGAAGTTTAATTCATTGTTTTTATATTATTTTGGTGGTTTCATTACTCGAATAAGTCCGTGGGCTGATTTGGGACTTGCTGGAACGCTCGATTTGAAGTTCCGAGGGCTCGGGTGGGTCCCGGGTAGGTCCCGGGGTGTCCTTAGGCTAAAATATAACTTGCAGGTCCGAGGGGTCAGTTCTCTGAACCCACCACCGCGGTTTGCGGTCTATTTTTCATTGGTCGCGGTGGGGGACCTGAGGGGGAGCTTCGCGGCCGCGGTCGTGTTATTGCGGTCCGCGGTGGAGGGGCTGGGTCACTGGTCCGACCTTGGAGGCTTATATCTTTTGAGCTACAAGGAATTTTGAGATGATTCAAAAACGAAAGTTGTAGCCCTTCGTGTCTATTTTCTTGAAAGGTAAAGAAATCGTAATTTGTACTTTTGTAGAGAAAGGTATAGCCAAAGTACTAAAGCATGTCACTGCAATCATTTGTTCTCGGTTTCTTCAGCTTTCCTTGTCATTTGCTGCCGCGGTTGTTTTTTCACTGACCGCGCTGGGGGACCAGAAATGGGTATAATTATACGGGAATATCAGTTATTTTTATATTTCAAAGCCCTAAAAACATAAGAGGCGATTGTTCAAACACTCATTCTTCTCCAAAATATTTGTAAGTGATTTCTAACTCATTTTCTTTACTCCTTAACTTCTTTTTACAAGACTTCACACTAGAATCTAGGCCTAAAATCCTAAAATCAAGTAGAAATTAGGGGTTTTGGGTAGAGTTAGGTTTTTGGGAATTTTGGGCAATTCAACCCCAATTTGGGATCGGATTTCAAAACAAAATATATATTCTAACTCGTGGGGTTATGGGTAGTTGGGTTTTGGTCCGAGCCTCGTGTTTGGCCCAACAGGCCCGGGGTCTAATTTTAGTATTTTTGGAAGAATACTTGGAAATGGTTAATTAGGCTATGGATTTGAGTTATTGAGTCATTATTGATACACTTGAGTAAATTATGTCTAGATAATACCATTCCGCAGTCGAATTCTAAAGGAAAGGCGGTGTTAGAGGGTTGATTGCTGTATTTTTGACCCGAGGTAAGTGTCTTGCCAAACTTTGGTGAGGGAATAGGTATTGCGCTCTATGTGTTATATGTTTATCATGTTCAATGAATAGGTAAGGTGACGAGTACCTATGCATTGTGTGTCAAAGTATGCCCGTGAGTCCATTTTTTCTTAATTCCTTGTTATTACCTCAATGATTATTGTATTATGAAGTAGTTCTTTTGGGAAGTTAGGTCCTCGTAAGGAATTGGTTATAGCTGAGACCCTTGCCGGGCAATTGTGTTTGACTTTGATTGTTATTCCCCGTGTAGGGTGGTTGTGAATTGAATTCCGGTAATTGATTTCCTTGCCAAGATTGTGATTTGTTGTTGATATTAATTGGGTGAGGAAGAGAGTAAAGCACGAAGGGTGATGTCGTTCCATTCATTAACATCATTCATTATTTATTTATTGCAATGTGAGGAAGAGAGTAAAGCACGAAGGGTGATGCCATGCCATTCATTAACATCATTCATTATTTATTTATCGCAATGTGAGGAAGAGAGTAACGTACGAAGGGTGATGCCGTGCCATTCATTTCATTTATTATTGCAAGCATTTCATATATATTTATTAGTTGCATAGTGAGGAAGAGAGTAAAGCACGAAGGGTGATTCCATGCCATTCATTCATATCACTCATTATTTATTTATCGCAATGTGAGGAAGAGAGTAAAGCACTAAGGGTGATGCCGTGCCATTCATTTCATTTATTATTGCAAGCATTTCATATATATTTATCTATTGCATAGTGAGGACGAGAGTAAAGCACGAAGGGTGATGCCGTGCCATTCATTTATCTTCTTATTTATTGTATTCAACATCTCATTTTGCTAATTACCTGTAGCCCCCTTACTTGTCCTTGTATCCCTTGCTTATCTGTTAAATAATTGTCACTTCTTTGCTATATTTTTGGTAGAACTGTACAGGTAGATTATCGTTGTCGTGTCTAGCCTCGCCACTACTTCGGCCGGGGTTAGGCTCGGCACTTGCTCAGTACATGGGGTCGGTTGTACTGATTCTACACCTGCACTTCTCTATGTTGTGCAGATCCCGCAGCCGGACCCGGTGGACACTGATTGACGGAGTATCCTTCAGTCCACTTCATAGATTACAAGGTAGACTCGCAGACGTTCGTGGGCCTTGGCGTTTCCTCTATACTTATCTTTCTTTTCTGTCTTATTTTAGTTCTCAGACAGTTTATGTATTATTTTTTCAGACTTTGTATTTAGTAACCTCTTAGTTAGTCCGTGAGTTAGTGACTTCAGGTGCTGGGATATTGTTAACGAATCGTGTTATTAGTGTTTTGAGTTATTTTCAGAATTTATCTGCTTCCGCATTTGAAAAAGGAATATTAGATGCTTTACTTAAACTCTGCATTTTTAATGTTAGTACGTTAATGATATTGTATAAGTTGGCTTGTCTAGCGGGCCCAACGTTAGACGCAGTCATGGCCCAATGGTGGGATTTCGGGTCGTGACAAGTTAATATCAGAGCATTAGGTTGCTTAGGTCTCACAACTCACGGACAAACTTGATAGAGTTTGAGGGATCGGTACGGAGACGTCTGTACTTATCCCCCAGAGGCTGCACAGTTAGGAATTTCTTCACATTTCTTGTTCTCTGTCGTGCCATTTGAGTTCTGAATGCTAATTGAATCTCCATTATACTCTCTCGCAGATGGCGAGAATGCGTGCTTCCTCATCGACCGATCAGCAGCCCGATCCTCCTATAACAGCTCCTACGATGGGCCGAGGTCGAGGCCGTACTAGAGGCAGAGGTAGAGCTAGTGAAGCAGCTCCAGTAGAGGACACACAGGTAGACTTTTCCGGTGAGGTTCCTACTCAGGCGATTCCAGTAGGACCAGCTCAGGTCCCGAAGGGGTTCATTGCCACCCCAGTGCTTCAGGATGCTTTAGTCCGCTTGGTGGGACTTTTGGAGAGTGTGGCTCAGGCTGGTCTTCTTCCTGCTGCACCAGCTGGTTCTCAGGCTGGGGGAGGGACCTAGACTCTTGTGGCACCGGAAGCCGAGGTTGCAGCTATGTCAGCAGATGCTCTATGGAGACTAGATCGGTTCACCAAGTTATTCACTACCAATTTTACTGGTGCACCGTCAGAGGATCCACAGGATTACTTGGACAGTTGTCATGAGGTTCTTCGGAACATGGGCATAGTGGAGTCCAATGGAGTTGACTTTGCTACTTTTCGGTTATCTGGCACAGCCAAGACTTGGTGGAGAGACTATTGCTTGACCAGACCAGCTGGGTCTGCACCTTTGTCTTGGGCTCAGTTCTGCGAGCTATTCTTGGGGAAGTTTCTTCCCATTACTCAGCGAGAGGATCTTAGGAGGCAGTTTGAGTGCCTCCAGCAGGGATCTATGTCTGTCACTCAGTACGAGACCAGGTTCATCACTCTAGCCAGGCATGCACTTATGATACTTCCCACTGATCGTGAGAGAGTGCGGAGATTTATTGAAGGTTTAGCTCAGCCCATCTGACTCCAGATGGCCAAGGAGTCAGGTGCCGATATTTCATTCGAAGATGCGGCCGATGTGGCCAGGAGGATTGGGATGATTCTGTCACAGGGAGGTGGTCAGGGGGCTGACAAGAGGCCCCGTCACTTTGGTAGATTCAGTGGAGCCTCATCCGGAGGCATGGATTCTTTCAGTAGGGATCATCCACCCCGACCTTTTCAGTCGGCACTTCAGGTATCTCACAGTGCACCGCCAAACCCTATAGGTGCACCACCAGCACCTACAAGGGCACAGCCACTTCAGAGCTACCAGGGTGTTTATCAGGGTCGTCAGGGGCAGTTCCAGAGTCATCAGCCGCATCAGCAGAGACCCTATTATTCTTGTGGTGTTCATGGACACATTGGGAGGTATTGCCCTTGGGCTTCTGGTAGTCCTCAGTATCAGGGTTCTCGCGCCATGGTTCCCGCAACAGGTGCACCCCCACCCCCTCAGCCAGCTAGGGGTGGTGGTCGTGGTGCTAGAGGTGGAGGTCAGACTCATAAAGGTGGAGGGCAGGCCATGAGAGGTAGAGGTCAGCCCGTAGCAGGTAGACCCAGAGATGTGCAGGTTGGAGGGGCTCAGCCCCGGTGCTATGCTTTTCCTTCCCATCCTGATGCTGAGGCTTCTGACGCAGTTATTACATGTACGGTTTACGTTTGCAGCCGAGAGGCTTCGGTTTTATTTTATCCGGGTTCTACATTCTCCTATGTGTCTTCATATTTGCCCCTTATTTGAGTATGCTCCGAGATTCCTTGAGTGCTGCTGTGCATGTGTTAACACATGTGGGTGATTCTATAGTTGTAGATCGAGTCTACCGTGCTTGCATAGTAGTTATTGGTGATCTGGAGACTCAGGTTGATCTTTTTCTTCTTGATATGGTCGACTTTGATGTTATATTGGGGATGGATTGGCTATCTCCCTATCATGCTATTCTGGATTGTCATGCCAAGACAGTGACCTTAGCCCTGCCAGGAGTACCTCGTTTAGAGTGGAGAGGGACTCCTAGTCATTCTTCTGGTAGAGTTATTTCTTATATGAAGGCTCGGCGCATGGTCGAGAAGGGTTGTTTGGCCTATTTGGCCTACGTTCGTGATTCTAGTGCCGAGGTTCCTTCTGTAGATCCGTGCCCATGGTTCGCGAGTTCTCAGAGGTATTCCCTGCTGACCTGCCGGGTATGCCACCCGACAGGGATATTGACTTTTATATTGAGGTAGCTGAGGGAACTCAGCCTATTTCCACTCCCCCGTATCGTATGGCCCCGCCAGAGTTGAAGGAGCTGAAGGATCAGTTGCAGGATTTGTTGGGTAAAGGCTTCATAAGGCCTAGTGTTTCTCCTTGGGGTGCTCCCGTGTTGTTCGTGAAAAATAAAGATGGCTCTATGAGGATGTGCATTGACTACCGGCAGTTGAATAAGGTTACTATCAAGAACAAGTATCCTTTGCCGAAAAAAAACCTTTAAAGGTCATTCACGAAGACGCTTACCTAAAGCAAGCACTATGAGCAGAGTTAAGATTAAGGGACTAAATGTGCCAGTTATACCATGTGTCACCCTTGTGTCTATGAAATTCAATTATACCTGGTGTAGAAGGGTTACCGCAAGGCAAGTAATGTCTGTGAAGATGTAGAAACAAAATGCCAAAGAGGAAGAGGTAAATATCGAATGGTAAAGGAAGAATGTGGTAAAAAGGTGAAAGGAATAAGATTGCATTTATTCATATCCTACAGATATAATATAACTCCATAACATTATGCAAGCATGATGTTGTGGAGAATCAATAAGGGTTTCGCACTCGATGATATTGATATATAAGTGGGAATGACCACTTGATACATAAGGATCATGTACAAGAGGTAAGTTAAGACAAAGGACATAACCCAAGAGGCGTTTCATAAAATAAAGATCTGAGAGTGGACCAATGGGTATTTAGTAGTTGATTCAGGAAGAGCCTAGTTATGGCTAGATAGGAGGATATAGGCAAATCAGTAG
>MDKH01143693.1:0-16296 GCA_005239495.1 Nicotiana undulata
GGGTCACCATGGAGGGAACCGGACGGCAGCGAAAGTGCTTGAATGTGGATATTATTGGCCAACGCTCTATCATGATGCAAATCAAATGGTCAAAGCTTGTGAACAATGCCAACGCCAAGGGTCAATCTCCAAGAGACATGAGATGCCGATGAACTTTGTACTGGAGGTTGAGATTTTTTATTTATGGGGGATCAACTTTATGGGGTCGTTTGTAAGCTCTTGTGGGATGAAATACATTCTCGTAGCTATGGACTATGTGTCCAAATGGGTTGAAGCCGTCTCCTTGCCAAACAATGAAGCTAGGAGCGTGACCGCGTTCCTGAAAAGAAACATATTCACACAGTTCGGCACCCCTAGAGCGATTCTCAGTGACGGTGGTTCCCATTTTTGTAACAAGGCCTTCAATGGCCTATTGGAAAAGTATGCTATAAAGCACAAGGTGGCGACGCCTTATCATCCTCAGTCGAGTGGCCAAGTCGAAGTCTCCAACAGGGAGATAAAGAACATCCTAGCTAAAACTGTTAATGCAAACCGGACCGACTGGTCAAGGAAGCTGGATGATGCACTATGGGCCTACCGAACAACATACAAAACTCCTATAGGTACCTCTCTATACAGGCTAGTATTCGAAAAAGCATGTCACTTACCCGTGGAGCTTGAACAAAAAGCCATGTGGGCACTCAAGAAGTTGAACCTGAATTGGGAGGAAGCTGCGAATTTGAGGCTAAATCAACTCAACGAAATGGAGGAATTTCGTTTCCATGCTTATGAGAGCGCAACTTTGTACAAAGAGAGGATGAAGGTTGTCCATAAAAAGAAAATCCTGAAACGGGAGTTCCACACTGCTGACTTGGTGTTACTATTCAATTCCCGACTCAAACTCTTCCCGGGAAAACTCAAATCCAGATGGTCTGGCCCGTTCAAAGTGGTTAATGTCTCTCCTTTTGGTGATGTGGAACTAGCAACTGAGGACGGACTTCGTACGTTCAAGGTGAATGGCCAACGCATCAAACATTACTTGGGCACCGATGGTGAGAGGCATGTGGTAGAAAAATTGGCTCTGACAGATGGTCGTTGTCCCACTGATGAATGACCCCACAGGAATACCAACTTCGTCGTACCGCGACGTTAAATCAAGCGCTTCATGGGAGGCAACCCATGTTTGGTAACAGTTTCTATGTTTTCTTTCTATTCTATTTTTGTCTTTCCACAAATGTGGCTCATGGAGCAATTTAACGAGTGTGAGTGCAAATAGCTCAGGCAATCGCAAAAGACAGGGTCGACAATTGCAGGTAAAAGCCAAGCAGCGAGCAAAGTGACCAGTATGCGGCGCAGATGCGACAGCATTACCAGTATGCGATTCGCATCTGAGTCGCATACATCAACAGAAAGTTCAGGGCATCTAATGGCCATAATGAGATGCCAAGGTGCACTATGCGAACCACATGGCACGTATGCTATCGCATAGTGCACCGCACTATGCTCCCCAGGTACGTCCCCTATCTCGTTGCCCCACTTAAACAAAAAGAAATCACAAACAAAAAAAAATACCAATACAATATCCTCCAAGTTGTCACAAAAACAAAAATACAACACCACCCCCAACAAAAAAAGCATGCATTGTCCCCAATGCATAAGAAATTTAAAAACAGAGTGAGGGGCTCCCTGGGGCGCACTAAGCGCTACGCGGGTCGGTGGTCTGCTAGGTAGTAGAGGTGCTGCTCCCATCTTTTGACTGCGGAAGTGGAGCCGGGACAACCTTATCCACCAACGAGCGTTGAATGGCAATCTGAAGCAGCTCCTCCTCAGTTGCCCCGGTAACTGCATTGGCAGCAATGCCCTTTCCCTTCCGTTGAGGGTCCTGCTCCTGCTCCTCATCATCAGACCAAGAAGACTCCTCGTCTAACCCCTCACTCTCGGAGGCCGAAGAGTGAGCAGACTCCTCTCCAGAGGGTATATCAACTGGTGCAGGAGGTGGGGGAGATTGAGTAGTTTCCATATAAATAGTAGTAACTGTTCATGACGGGTACATGGATGAAATGCATGCTTGTAGTACTGGCACTTAACACTGTCCCTGGTCATAGTTTCTTCCGGTCTTGTAGTTAAGTCTAGGTTAGGATAGAGCCATTTTAGTTGCTTGGGGACAAGCAAGAGTTTAAGTTGGGGGTGTTGATGTGCCGGAGAATTGCGGCACATTTAATACCAAATTACTTAAATTATAGTTTGTTTCAAGAGCATTTGCCTTTTATACTTATAGAATTTTGACGTTTTGCAGTGCATGAGATGTAAAGACACAAGACCATGAAAAGAAAGCAAAAAAGCTAATAAGTGAGGGGAGAAACACTAATGCGCTCGCATATCTGACAAGAGAGCAGCGTCGCATAACTCAAATGCGAAATGCATTGTTCACCCAGGGATCGCAGACCGCAACAGAAAAGATGGGCCAATCTCAAGGGCTAAAATGCGGTCGAGTATGCGATCGCATAACTCACATGCGAAACGCATTATTCGCCCTGGGATCGCAGACCGCAACAGAAAAGATGGGCCAATCTAAAGGGCTAAAATGCGGTTGAGTATGCGATCGCAAAACTCACATGCGAATCGCATACTTAACCGCAGAATCTCTGATACCTGAAGCTGCCCCAAGAATGCGATGTGAATATGCGGTCGCACTTCAACAATGCGGTGACGACCAGGAAACTAGGGTTTAGTTATGCGATGAGAACAAGAAGGATGCGATCCGCATCCCTGATATGCGACAGGAATGCGATCGCATAACCTGTCTGCAGGGGTATTTTTTTCTATGACCCACCCGACCTTTGGGCCAATATAAAAGGATTTACTTGGGTTTTGTAGGTCATTCTTGTCCAGCTTTTGAAGAACATTCCCCCATTAGAATATTCTCTCTTTTTGGAAGCATTAAACACTTAATTCTTGATTTGTAAGCATTCATGACACTCAATACTTCTAGCTTTTTGTCATTTATTATGAGTGGCTAGCCTTAAATACTAAGGTTGTGGACCCTAGATGGGTGTTATGTATTTGGGTATTTAACATTGAATATATGCATAATGGGTTGTTGATATTTATTTACTCTTCGTTATACATTTCTTGTTGATGGTTGCAAACATTAACTTATGCCAGAAATTCTTTCGTAGCTTGGAAAAACGGGTTAGAATTGGTAAGGGTAAATATCAAAGACTCAAGACTTTCAACCTTGTTTAATAGAATCACTTGGGGATAAGATGGTTTTATTTGGCACAAAGTGATTTGGACTTCATTGTAACTCTTTTATATTTGGAAAAATTATAAAGAGGAAGTACTACCCTATTATTGGAAAATATTGGGTAGCCATCTAGAAATCAAATGCATATCAAGAACTTCCCATTAGAAATATATCATATTAATACCCATTTGCATTACACGTCATTAAACGGGGACACAACCTTGGTTCACCCAATCATATTAACTACACTTTTAAAGAAATCTCATTACTACTATTTTTATTGGTCTGTTACACAACCAACCCCCATCTTCCCATTTACTAATGGAATAGAATCACGATTTGAGTTAAGAATCACACTATCAAAGTAACATTTTCACACCTATTCCCTGTGGGATTCGACCCCAACCTTGTTGGGTTACTATATTTGACTTCGACCGCTTTACACTATTTTGAAGTGTAATTTGAGCGTATCAATCACGATCGCGGAAAATGCTCCGCGATCGCGAAGCACAACTTTTCTCACCCCTAAATATGCCCTTCGCGATCGCGGAAAATGCTTAGCGATCGCGAAGAACAAATGCACAACTCTTCCAGACAGCATCTAGTATAATGGTTATAGCGTTTTGTACAAAACTCCATATGTCAAGTGGTTTTACTTTTTGAAACCTAGACATCAAGGGCTACCACTTTCGTTCTTTGATCATTTCCCAATTCCTTATAGATTACGTGATACAAGCCGCCAAAGTCAGCCCTATGTAAACAATGTGATTTCCAAACTCTTCCCGAACAGGCTGTAGAGTATAAACCATAACTCTTTAGAAACAACTCCAAAATCAAATGGTTTGATTTTCTGAGAACTAGACACAAAGAGATACAACTTTAATTTTTGGATCATCTCGAAATTTTTTATAGATTGCAAGATACAAGTTTCCAAAGCCGGATTAGTGCAGCAGAAAATTTCCTCTACGCAATCGCAAAAGGCCTTCCGCGATCGTGATTCACTGGCCATTTTCTCTCATTTTACTCATCGCGATCGCGACCAATTCCCCGCGATCTCGTAGCACACTGTTGTATCCAAAAACCAACAGCTAAAAATGGCCTAGAAATTGTCTGAAACCACCCGGAAACTCACCTGATCCCCTCGGGACCCCGACCAATCATATCAACACATCCCATAACATCATATAAACTTAGTCGAGCCTTCGAATCACTTAACACAACATCAAAAATACAAAATCAACCCCGAATTCAAGCCTAAAGATTTCTAAACTCCCAAAAGTCACCAACGATGCTGAAACCAACCAAACCCCGTCCGAATAACCTAAAATTTTGCACACCCGTCACAAATGACACTACGAACATATTCCAACTTCTGGAATTCCATTCTGACCTTGATATCACAGTTTTCACTACCGACCGGAAATCTCCAAATTTTCATCTTCGCCAATTCAATCCTAATTCTACCACAGACCTCCAAATTACATTTCGAACACACTCCTAAGTCCAAAATCACCTAACAAAGCTATCTGAACCATAAAAACCCTAATCGGAGACCGTTTACTCGTAATTCAACTTCCTGTTGACTTTTCCAGCTAACTTTCAAATTAACAGACTAAGTATCTCATTTCCTTCCAAAATCACTCCGAACCCGGACCAACCAACCCGACGCCACATAATTAAGGTGAAGAACATATAATGAAGCAGGAATGGGGGAAACGGGGCTATAATTGTCGGATGACCGGCCGGGTCGTTACAAATTCTCAAACTTGTTCTCTCTAAAAACCCCTTGAATTATCGCCTCAAACCAAGCTCTCAAAGTCACAAAATTAAAAATGGAATAAAACCCTCGAACTTAGCCTTTTATGCCCAGCAATTTCGCTTCTACGGGCTTCCAGTCGCACCTGCGACGCTGCACCAACGGAAATTCCATCGCAGGTGTGAAATTGACTTAGGAAACCTGGGTTCTCTTCAGGGATCAGGTAGCCGCACCTGCGGACTATTGTCCCTTTTGCAGAAATCCTCACTCAGCTCGCCTTCCACTTTTGTGATCCCTTCTCCCTCAGAGCGGCTCCGCTTCTGCGATCCTAGCCTCGAACCTGTGCCCACAGGCCAGGCTTCTCCAAATCGCACATGCGCTCCTCCTTCCACACGTGCGAGTTCGCACCTGCAGCCAACCCCACCGCAGGTGTGATGACACCAGAAGTTGAAAAACTTCAGTAGTTACACAAGTCTAAATTTCGATCCGTTAAGCATCTGAAACTCACCCGAGGCCCCCATGACCTCAACCAAATATACCAACCACTCCTAAAACACCATACGAACTTAGTCGAGCCATCAAATCACATCAATAACACTAAAAACATGAATCATCCTCCCATTAAAACTTAATGAACTTTGAAACTTCAAACATCTACAACCGATGCTGAACCTTATCAAATCACGCCCGATTGACCTCAAATTCTGTACATAATTCAAATTGACATTACACACCTACTCCAACTTCCGAAATTGGAATCCGACCACGATATCAAAAAAACCACTTCCTGTCAAACTTCCCAAAAATTTAATTTTCGTCATTTCAAGCCTAATTCAGCTGCAGACCTCCGATTCACATCTGAACACGCTCCTACGTTCAAAATCACCCAACGGAGCTATGGAACCGACAAAACTCCATTCTGGAGTCATTTTCCCAAAGTTGCAACTACGGTCAAAAAAATTGAACTCAAACTTCTGTTTTAATAGTAAGCAGGGGGTCGAAGCTATTACTCTCAAAACGACCGTCCGGGTCGTCACATCCTCCCCATTTTAAAAAAATCATTTGTCCTCGAACGAGTATAGAGACATACCTGAAGTGGTGAAAAGATGAGGATCACGGTTGCGCATATAATACTCGGCCTCTCAAGTTTCCTCCTCAACCAGCTGACCCCTCCACTAAACCTTCACAGAAGCAATGTTTTTCAACCTCGGCTTTCGAACCTGCCTGTCCAAAATGGCCACCAGCTCCTCAACATAAGATAACACCCTTTATGGGTGACACCCAAAGAAGGACCCGCTTTCTAACCATGAATGCGACATCGTGAACCTTCTGATCCGCATAATTCTTCTATCTCGACTTGTTTGTGCGAAGTCAATCCTGAATCAACTTAACCTTCTCTAGAGCATCCTGAACCAAGTCTGTACCCAATAACCTAGCCTCACCCGGCTCGAACCAACCCATTGGAGACCGACATATCCTACCATATAGAGCCTCATACGATGCTATCTGGATGCTCGGCTGATAACTGTTGTTGTAGGAAACATCCGCAAGTGGAAAGAACTGATCCCACGAACCGCCAAACTCCATCACACACGCACGGAGCATATCCTCTAATATTTGAATAGTGCCATCAGATTGTTTGTCCGTCTGAGGCTGAAATATTGTTTTTAACTCAAATTGAGTACCCAACTCATGTTGTACGGCTCTCTAGAACCGTGATGTAAATTTTTTACCCTTGTTAGAGATGATGGATACTGGTACGCCATGAAGCCTGACGATCTCGCGGATATAAGCTCGATCCAACTGCTCAAAAGAATAGGTAGTCATCACAGGAATGAAATGAGCTGACTTGGTCAACCTATCTACAACCACCCAAACTACATCAAACTTGCGTTGAGTCCATGGAAGCCAACAATGAAATCCATAGTGATCCGCTCCCATTTCCACTCCGCAATTTCTAACTTATGAAGCAATCTACCTGGACAATGATGCTCATATTTTACCTCCTTGCAATTTAGACACCGAGCTACATATTCCACTATGTTCTTCTTCATTCTCCTCCACCAGTAATGTTGCCTCAAGTCCTGATACATCTTTGCGGCACCCGGATGAATGAAGTACCGCGAACTGTGAAGCTCCTGGAGAATCAACTCACACAAACCATGTACATTGGGCAGACATAGCCTGCCCTCCATCCTCACTGCCTTAGCATCACTGTGTTGAACCGTGTCCTTAAGGACAAGCAGATAGGGGTCATCATACTGACACTCCCGGATACGATCATAAAGAGAAGATCGAGAGACCACACAAGCGAACACTCGCCTCTGCTAAAAAATATCCAATCTAACAAACCGGTTGACTAAGGCCTAAACATCAAATGTCAATGGCCTCTCTACTGCTGATAGATATGCTAAGCTCCCCAAACTCTCCGCCCAGCGACACAAAGCATCAGCCACCACATTTTCCTTCCCGAGACCAATCCGTGACACATCACAATATAGGGTATAAGACCCCAAACCTGTAGGTAACACTAGTTCTGGGGTCGTAGTCAAAGTTGTCTTGAGCTTCTGAAAGCTCTCCTCACACTCCCCTGTTAACCTGAACGGATCACCCTTCTAGGTCAGCCTGGTCATAGGTGCTGCAATAGATGAGAAACCCTTTACAAAACGACGGTAATACCCCGCCAAACAAAGAAAACTCAGGATCTCCATAGCTGAGGACGCGCTGGGATAACTTTGCACTGCTTCCACCTTTTTCGGATCCACCTTGATCCCATCACTCGACACCACATGACCGAAGAATTCCACTGCGTCAAGCCAAAACTCACACTTTGAATATTTTGCATATAACTTCTTTTCTCTCAAGGTCTGAAGAACAGTCCTCAAGTGCTGCTCATGATCCTCCCGAGATCGGGAGTACACTAGAATGTCGTGAATAAACATAAAGACGAATGAGTCAAGATAGGGTCGGAACACAATGTGCATCACGTGTATAATGGTTGTTGGGGCGTTGGTTATCCCAAATGGCTCACAAAGAACTCGTAGTGACCATACTGAGTCCTGAAAGTAGTTTGCAGGATATCTGGCTCTCGAATATTCAACCGATGATAGCTTGAACGTAAGTCAATCTTGGATAAAACCCTGGTGCCCTGTAACTGATCAAATAGGTCATCAATACGAGGCAATGCATATATGTTCTTCATTGTATCTTTGTTCAACTGGCGATAATCAATGCACATACGCATAGAACAATATTTTTTCTTCACAAACAAGACCGGAGCACCCCCAAGGTGATACACTGGGCCGGGCGAAGCCCTTATAAAGCAATTCCTATAACTGCTCCTTCAACTCGAGAAAAGCCATACGATATGGAGGAATAGAGATGGGTTGAGTTCCCGGCAACAAATCAATGCCAAAGTCAATATCTCTGCAAGATCAGCTGGAAATACATATGGAAAATCCTTCACTACCGGGACTGACTTAACTCTAGTGGTATCAGTTGTGACATCTCTCACATAATCTAGATAAGCGCTACACCCCTTCTCAACCATTCATTGAGCTTTAAGGAATGAAATAACTCTGCTGGGAGTATACTCTAAGGTACCTCTCCACTCTAATCACGGCAAACCTGGCATAGCCAGCGTCACGGGCTTAGCATGACAATCAATAATAGAATAATAGGGCGACAACCAGTCCATGCCCAATATAATATCAAAATCTACCATACTAGCAATAACAAATCGGCTCTGGTCTCGAAACAACTTAGAACCACGAAACACGATCGATATACAAGGTCCACAACAATGGAATCTCCCACAGGTGTATACACATAAATAGGAGAACTCAAAAAATCACGGGTTACACCCAAATACAGAGCAAAAGAAGAGGACACATTGGAATAAGTGGAGCCTTGATCAAATAAACCGACACATCTATATGACAGACCGGAACAATACCTCTAATGACAGAGTCGGAGGAAACTGCCTCTGTACGAGAAGGAAGAGCATAATATTTGGTCTAGCCTCCCCCCTCTAGGGCGACCTCGAGCTCCACCTCGAGATGGCTGAGCAAGTGGGGTGGTAGCTGGTAATGTAATCATAGCCTGAGGACACGATGGAGCACGCGGTGCCTGAGAAGTTTGTAGAGGTGCACCCCTCCTAAGTCTGGGGGAATCCCTCACAATGTAGTGACTGTCGCCACACTCAAAAAAAGCTCTCGGAGGATGTGGCTGTTGTGACTGGCTCGGGCCAGGTTTGCTGGACTGACAACTAAAAGCACCCCGTGCAGGAGGTGCACTAGATACTTGCGGTGCATAATAAAGCTCTTGGGGCCTAGAATGGGACGGAATACCACTGGCGGCTAGAAGAGTTGAATGAAAGGGGCGACTCATATAGCCCCTACCATGGCGAACTGCAGCTGGGGCAAGAGTACCACTATAAGTTCCATACTCTTGAGACCTCTTGGCCTCCGTCTCCACTCTCTCCCAAGCAAGCATACCCTATAACCTCCTAGCAATACTCACTACCTTTTGGTAAGAAATATCCATTTTCAACTCCCGGGCCATGTTAAGCCTGATACTAGGGTGGAGTCCCTCAATAAACCGACTAACCCTCTCTCGAAATGTGGCAACCAAGGCTGGTGCATGTCAGACAAAATCACTTAGCAAAATGTATACTCTAACACAGTCATAGCACCCTGGCGCAACTGCTCAAACTCCGCGCACCATGTATTCATGAGACTCTGAGGAACGTACTCCCTCACGAAAATGTCTGAGAACTGAGTCCATGTAAGTGAAGATACCTCAGCCGGACTACCCAACTCATAAGCATGCAACCACTGATAGGTTTTTTCTCTAAGCTGGAATGGAGTAAAAGAAACCCCACTCGACTCCGCTGCACCTATAGTACGGCGAATACGATGACACTCCTCTAGAAAAGCCTAGGAATCATCCATCGCCAATCCACTAAAGGTAAGAGGGTGGTACTTCTTGTACCTCTCAAGTCTGAGTTGGTCCCGACTCAGAAACTGTTACACTAGCCGCAGGCTGAATTTGAGCTTCCGGCTGCATCGGTATAATCTCTGGAACCTGGTAAACCTGAACCCGGTGCTTTGGGGTACGAGCAGTGGTAGTGTGTGCTCCTTCCCCGGCTTGAGATGTGGCAGGAGCAAGTGGAATCAATCCAGCCTGAGCTAAGTTTCTGAACATGCTTAAAAACTGGGCTAGAGTCTCCTGGATGGCTGGTGCAGCAACAGGTACCTCATGTGCCTGCCCTCCAGGTAGAGCTACTAGGGGCTCCTCTGTAGAAGCTCATACGAGTGTACAAAACCGCTTGGCATGTACAAAAGCCAACACTCGAGTTTACACAGTATGTTTCCCAAAACCACGTAGTCATAAGTTACAAGCTACAGAAAAGAACTAATGTTTCTACACACTAGAATCTAAGTAAAATACGAAAATGAGGGAATAGAAGGGGACTCCCTGGTCTGCGGACGCAGCAGATGTACCTTGAAGTCTCCATACAACAATAAGCACTCTCAACTAACCTCGGTAGAGTACCTGGATCTGCACACAAAACATGTGGAAAAGTGTAGCATGAGTACACCACAACGGCATCCAGTAAGTGCCAAACCTAACCTAGGTAGAGCACTGACGAGGTCAGGTCCTACTCTACTGGGATATAATAATAGGAAATATAATATAATAAAAATGAAGTAAAACAGAAAATTTAACAGAAAGAAATCACAGAGTAATAACAACACAACACAATGAGATAGCAACAAGGGCGCTCCCGAGATACCATCTCGTAGTCCCAAATGTAAATACTCAAACGGGGATCTCCCGAGATACCGTCTCGTAGTCCGAAAAGTAAATATGCGAGGAGACCTCCTGAGGTATCGCTGCGTATTCTCAAAAGTAAATATGCTAGGCGATCTCCCGAGACACCGCCTCGTATTCTCAAAAGTAAATGTGAAGGGGGATCTCCCGAGGTACCACCTCGTAGTCCCAAAAGTAAATAACAAAAGGGGTATCCCGAGGTACCACTTCGTAGTCCCAAAAGTAAACAGACTACTCAAATCAGTGAAGAAAATAATTAACAACAACAGTTTTATAGCTAAGGTTGGTATAATTCAAGTAAAGGCAGGAGTACACCACAACGGTACGAGTAACTGTCAAGCCTAACCTCGGTAGATAGTGACGAGGTCAAGTCCGACTCTATTAGGATATAATAATAAGACAAATGATATAATAAAAATGAAGTAAAATGGAGAATTTAACAGAAAGAAGTCATAGAGAAATAACAACACATCACAATGAGATAGAAACATGGGCGCTTCCGAGATACCGTCTCGTAGTCCGAAACGTAATTACTCAATAGGGGATCTCCGGAGATACCGTCTCGTAGTCCCATAAGTAGATATGCGAGGAGATCTCCCGAGGTACCACCACAAAGTCTCAAAAATAAATATGCGAGGAGATCTCCCGAGGTATCGCCTCGTAGTCTCAAAAGTAAATGTGCAGGGGGTCTCCCGAGGTACCGCCTCGTAGTCCCAAAAGTAAAAAAGACCGCTCAAATTAATGAAGAAAACAATTAACAACAATAATTTTACAGCTAAGGTTGGTACAATTGAAGTAAAGGTAGGAATTCAACTAAACATGTTGCACATAATTCAAATAAGTATCTAAGACATGTAGACATGAGAAACTAGGCTAAACAGGATAACAACACATGCTAGTATAACTCAATTAAGGTGTAACATGCTATTATTCAGTGAAAACCAGGTTTTACAACAATTAGCCCGTGTACGCACTCATCACCTCGCGTACACGACACTCAGATATCACAGAAGTATCACAACAGTACTAAATCCTAAGGGGATCCCCCTCCCCCCTCCCCAAAAGTTAGGCAAGCAACTTATCTCGAACAAAGCTCAATCGGTCATTAAGAATGCCTTATTCTCGATTATCGGACTATGAATTGCCCAAATTGTCACGACCCGGA
Source organism: Nicotiana undulata (assembly GCA_005239495.1). Classification (NCBI taxonomy): domain Eukaryota; kingdom Viridiplantae; phylum Streptophyta; class Magnoliopsida; order Solanales; family Solanaceae; genus Nicotiana; species Nicotiana undulata. The sequence goes on from MDKH01143693.1 coordinate 11,983, forward strand.
ATCCTCACCGTCGGGACCGTGATGGCGCCTAAAAATCACTGGCTGGGAAACACGGAAATAGAGGTTCAATAAGCCACAAAACCTTATAACCCATAACGATAAACAACAATCAACACATAACGAATTAATAAGAAAGCGGGAATTCTAAACAAAACCGAATATCTATACACAGCTACCCAGGATCTGGAGTCACAACTCACAGACTTCTATGATTTATCAACAAGTACTTAGCTTAAGGAGAATAAAATTGTTTATGAGTAAAAGAAACAGTTAACTGAAGTAGGTAGAAGGGGACTCCAGGGTCTGCGGACGTTGGCAGATCTACCTTAGGTCTCCTGGTGTAGTGTAGTCAACATCAAATCTCAAAATCAGCTCGGACCGATACCTGAATTTGCACAGGAAGTGCAGAGTGCAGTATCAGTACAACCGACCCCATGTACTTGTAAGTGTCGAGCCTAACCTTGGCGAAGTAGTGACGAGGCTAGGACAAGATACCCACAAACAACCTGTGCAGTATAATCATACATGTAGCAACAACAATAATAGAAGAAATAAGACGCGAAATATTGGAAGGGGACATGCTGAGGTGTTCACAATGTAACAAAAAAAGTAGTGATATAACCAGATCAATCAAATGCCTTAAACAGATAAAACAAGTAAAAGCGGTAAAGGAATACTGCACGACATCACCCTTCGTGCTTTTACTCTCAACCTCACCATATGAAATAATAGAACGACACGACATCACCCTTCGTGCATTAACTCTCTCACAATATAACACGGCATCACCCTCCGGGAATTATCACTCACAAAACATGGCACGGCGTCACAGTTCGTGCATTAACACTCGCTCACAAACATTGGCACTACATCACTCTTCGTGCTTTACACTCTCCCTCGCCAAAACAAGGAACAATAACAACGGACATATAGAAATATCAAAATCAGTCTTACTTCAACATTAAATGCAACAATACCAACCTCAACTTCGAGCCAATACTCAACAAATACCAAATTTCAGTATAACAAGATAGAAGTTGCCCAACATAACAAATTGTAAAGCTAAGCTTGAACAATACGATTAAACACTATAACATTTACAAGAATAAGGCTCACTCGCATGCTATGACTCGACAACAATACATAGGTTCTTGTCACCTCACCTATACATTGTACTCATCAACCAAACATGCAGCAAATAGTCAAATATTACCTAATCCCTCAAGCCAAAGTTAGACACGACAGTTACCTCGCTCCAAAGGTCAAATTCAAAGCTCAACCACCGCTTTTCCTTTAAATTCCACCACCAAAGAGCTCATATATAGTCACAATTAACATAATAACATTAATTATTGCTAAAGAAATCAATTTCAATACATAATTATAGGTTTCACAAACTTTCCCCCAAAAAGTCAAAAACCGACCTCGGGCCCGCTTGGTTAAAACTCGAGGTTCAGACCAAAACTCATTCACCCATTCACCCCCAAGCCCAAATATATAATTAGTTTTTAAATCCAACCCCAAATTGAGGTATAATTTCCAATTTCCCAAAAATCCCTAACTATACTCAAACCCCCAATTTCTATTATGAAATCCTAAGATTTAGGGTTGAATTCTTGTAAAATGAAGTGAGAGATTGAAAGAAACAAGTTAACAATCACTTACCTATGATTTGGGGAAGAAATGGTCTTTGAAATATCGCCTAGAGGGTTTTCTTGCTTTGAAGGTTTTGAAAAATGAGAAAAATCTTGTCTAACTCAAGACTTACCAGCTGCAGATGTCGCATTTGCGACCAGAGCTTCGCAATTGCGAGAAAATTATCGCAAATGCGAACCCCTCGCATTTTTGCAGCCTTCTCTAATGCGAGTGCGAACCTGGACTTCCGTAAATGCGTCCCTATCCTCACAAATGCGAGACTACCCAGTCTTAGGCCATGCTCGCAAATGCGATGGCTTTTTCGCAAATGCGAGATCTGCACACCTGAAGCACACCAGCTATTTTTCCTAAGTTCATTTCACTTCGTCGCCTATCCAGAACTCACCCGAGCCCTCGGGGATCCAAACTAAACATGCTCACAAGTCAAAAAATATCATAAGAACCTGCTCGTGCGATCAAATTTCTAAAACAACACCTAGAACTAAAAATTTAGCACCAAAACATATGATATTCTCAAGAACAATTTAAAATTCATATTTTCACAACCGGACGTCCGAATCGCGTCCAATCAGTTTTGTTTCTCACCTAAATTCATATATAGGGTATAAATATCACAATGGACTTATACCGGGCTCCGGAACCATAATACTGACCTGATACCAACCAAATCAAACATTAACCAATTCCTAAAAACCAATAAAATTTTAGTCTTTCAATTTTTTTAACAAAAATTCATATCTCAAGCTAGGGACCTCGCAATTCGATTCCGGTCACACGCCCAGATCCCATATTTTACTACGGACCCACCGGGACCGTCAAACTATGGGTTCGGGCTCGTTTACTCAAAACATTGATCGAAGTCAACTAAAATCAACTTTTAAGGCCAAAAATTATTATTTCATCAATTTTCAACATAAAATCTTTTCGAAAATCATGTCCGGACATCGCACGCAAATCGAAGAGGGTAAAAATGAGATTTTGGAGGATAAGGAGTGCAGAATTGAGTTCTAAAATACAAGATTACCCCTTGGGTCATTACAAATCTAGCCAATAATAATTGCATACCATAAATACAACTATAATAGACTAACCTAATTAATGAAATCAAGATTTAAACAAGAATTTCGAATATCGCGCTAAAAAGCCTCCCTGAGCCCACGACTCAGAATCGGTAAAAGTAAAAAAATATGAACCCTCATTCACTCACGAGTTCACTCGTAGCAAAATTATTCAAATCCGATATCAAAATCTAAATCTAAACTCAAAAACATAGTTGAAGAACTTCCAACATTTTTCCCCAATTTTCTAAACCAAATTCCTTAGTTAAATGATGAAATCAACTATAGATTAATGAAATATAAACATAAACGAGTAAAGAATTGTTACCCACACTTTCTCTATGATAAACCCTTGAATTATCGCCTTTATCCGAGCTCTCAAAGTCCCAAAATTGAAAATGGGAGAAAACCATCGAACTTAGCCTTTTATGCCCAGCGATTTCGCTTCTGCGGGCTTCTAGTCGCACCTGCGACACCGCACCTGAGGAAATTCCATCGCAGCTACAAAATTGATTTATGGCCGCACCTGCGTGTGTGCACCTGCGGACAATTGTTCGCTTCTATGGAAATCCTCTGTAACGACCCGACCGGTCGTTTTGCGTATTAGGACCCCGTTCCCCTACCTTGAGACTTCCCATAACTGCTTCTTGTGATTTATGACTTGCCTGAAAAATTTAGTGTCATGAAGGATAAAGGGTACACGAATTAAAGAAAACGAGTTTTGTTGAAAGTGGCCAATTTGGAATAAAAATACGGGTCGAGCGATAATACTCGATATTTACAGACTAGTAGCATACAAGGTACCACATGAAGATGATAGTAAGATATATAAAGTGTATTAAAAATAAGTAGAATTTTAAGTAATTTGAGATAATTTTTAAATTATGCGGGTAATTGATTAATTACCGGGTAACAAGACATGACCTAGTTAACTAATAAGTAGATAAAAATTTAATAAACTAATTTCCCCCACCCTAAAACGTGGCACTAGTCCACAAGACTAAGAATGACTCTTAGTCATTCAAAGCCTAGGTGGCTAACTAGGAACGTTTGGAATTAATGGGTAAAAGACTTGTACAATGTGACCCATTTCATTTTAATTAGACAAAGTAACAAAAATCCTTTCTTAGTTTGAATCCTTCACGACCATTTCATTTTTATTAGAAAAAGTAACCAAAATCCTTTCTTAGTTTGAATCCTTCAAGAGCAAACGCCCAATTCCTTCAACGAATAGAAGCTTGAAAAATCCGTTCAAAAGCATTTCAACAAGCTGAAGCTTGATTCGTTCAAATAATTCAAGGAACAGAAGCGTAATTCCATCAAAAGTTTTGCGGTTATAAAAGAGTACGGTGCAATCTTAGCCAAGAATATTATACGGAGTTTTTCCTACTCCAGTTACGAGTCCTCAGGTGTAGAGTTCGGAGTTGCGGGCGCGTTCTTGATCCGAGAGGTAGATTCGACACGAGGTGAGTCTCCTTTCCAACTTTGTAAGAGGGAATTGTCCCCATAGGTACTATATTTACTGTATACACATGTCGCGGGGGCTACGTACGTACCAAGTGACGAGAGTCCGTACGTGGCGACTAGTCTACTATGTCGG
>ML300294.1:0-15437 GCA_005239495.1 Nicotiana undulata
CTCTGCGATCGCGGAAAAGGGGCTGCAATCGCAGAGCTTGAAGTTGTGCTACTATGCGATCGCGGAAAGGGAAATGCGACCGTGAAAGGGAACGGACTAGGCGTCTGTGATCGCAGACAAAGCAATGCGATCGCAGAGAGATACTACCCAGCCCCCACCAGACTCCACTGACACGCTATGCGATCACGGAAGGAGGAATGCGATCGCGGAGAGCATCTGGGCATAAGTCTGCAATCGCGGAGGCAAACTTGCGATCGCATAGAACAACAAATTGTTTCCCCCAATTAAGCCTATGCGATCGCGAATCAATAGCTGCAATCACAGTGAAGGAAACACTGAACACCAGAAGTCTGCAACATCACACCAGATTTTCTAACTTTTTACACCCCGTTAGCTACCCGAAACTCACCCGAGCCCTCGGGGCTCAAAACCAAAAACACACACGACTCCCGAAACATCATACGAACTTGTTCAAGCTTTTAAATCATCAAAATATCATCAAAAACACATAATCAAACCTCAAAATCCAATTAATCAAACTTAAGAACTTTAAAATTCTAGAATTCACTTCAATACGCCGAACCGGCCTAAACTGCTCGGAACGACTTCAAACTTTGCAGACAAGTTATAATTAACACCACGGAACTATTCCCGGTCTCGGAATCTCATTCGGACCTCGGGAACATAACACTACTTTCCAAGCCACATTTCTAGTTCTTTAAAACCTCAAAGTCTCATTTGATCCGAAACCACTCATTTCACGTCCGTTTTACACCAAATTTCACAGATTAGTCAAATTACATATAATAAACCTGTTCCGGGCTCCGGAACCATAATGCGGGCCTGGCAACACGGTTTTTACATAATTATTCATTTTCAAAATCCTTTATTATTTTCAGAAAACAATTTTCTTTAAAAATTCATTTCTCGGGCTTGGGACCTCGGAATTCAATTCCGAGCATATGCCCGAGTCCTATATTTTCCTACGGACCCTCCAGGATCGTCGAATCACGGGTCCGGGTCCGTTTACCAGAAATGTTGACCAAAGTCAACTATATTCATTCATTAATTATCAAAACTCATTTTTATCAAATTTTTACATAATAGCTTCCCGGCTACACGCCCGGGCTGCGCACGCATATTGAGGTGAGACTAACGGAGGCTCCCGGAGCCTCGGAACACAGGTATAGCTTAAATTATGTAAGATGACCTTTTAGGTCATCACACTCTGCCCGCAGTCCCTATGTATGCGTTGCAAGATGCAATGCAGGGCGCCGAAAGAAAACGGCCATAACACAGCAAAACATTGCACAAGCCACAATGAACACCCCAGCAAAATAGGAAGGCAAAATGCAAGGTGCAGGGATAAGTTCAACACGAGAACTTCAATCAAAGTAGTGGCAACCTCACTCATAAGCATAAATCACTTAAGGGGGAAAATCAAGTATCAATGTAACGATGTAACAGGGAAAGAACCTAACAATATAGCAACAATTCACAATACTCAAGTCAATAAATAGATTACCAATCATCCCGGCAAGGGAAGCAGCTATAACCAATCTCGCCTAACAGTTCGTTTCACGGAATAAGCTCAGCTAAAGCAAATATTTAATAATGAGAGGCACCAAGGAAACACCGCATTACGGGTGATGGTCAACTATACCTAAATAACATTTAAGGTAAATCATGTAAATTATCTTGTACGACTCACGGGCATGCTTGATGCCAAATGATAGATATTCCAATTCCTGCTAAACAATTATACGACTAGATGATACTAATTCTAATCAATTAGGCAGTTTATAACGAAGTTTTAGCATAATGGTAGGAGAGGGAAAAATATCAGCTAAGTCAAATTCATATCAAATAATCAACAAAGAGGTATCGAAGTCAAGAAAATCTAATTCAAACAGAGGAAGATGAAACTAGTAATCAAAACTCAACCATAACAGCTAGTACTTCATACGCCGGAGATATAGGGACTTAAGAATCCTAAAAGGCCATTTAATTTCTAATAAGTCCGAGTACGCATTCATCACCACGCGTACACGAGATACAATCAACATAGAAGACTCAAATCCTAAGGGGTAGTTCCCTCACACAAGGTTAGGCAAGATACTTACCTCAAGGACGACAACCGGTTACTAGACAATGGATTTCTCGGGCGGGAAGACCTCTGGACGGCTCAAATCAACTAAAACAACTTCAAAATGCACATAAAAGATATAAGGAACTATTTCAAACGATAAAGTTTCAATCTTTATAAAATTATAAAAATCGACCCAAAAGTCGACCCCGAGGCCCGCACCTCAGAACTCGATAATTTTTACAAATTTCGATTACCCATTCCGATACGAGTTCACCCATAATAAATTTATCTAAATCCGATGTCATTTGGTCATTCAAATCATGAATTTTCAATTTAGAAATTTTCTTTCAAAAACCCTAGTTTCTTCAACCCAAAACACAAATTAAATGATAAAAATAAGAACTAATTCATAAAATATATTAATTTCCAGTGGAAGAACACTTATTCATTCGAATTGTGTGAAAAATCTTCAAAGAATCGCCCAAAACCGAGTTGTAGAAGTCAAAATATGTTTAAAATGGTGAAACCCCCAATTCTCCAATCAAAACATGGATTAATTCAAAAATGAACTTCTGTAATCATATTAAAAATTCAAAATAATACTTAGATACTTACCCCGATGAAACGACGAGAAGAACGCCGCAAAAATCACCTCAATCGGAGCTCTAGAACTCAAGATATGCTCAAAATACTAAAATGACGCGGTCTGGTTTTCTATACTCAGCGATTTTCGCACCTGCGACCAAAATATCCGCACCTGCGAGTTTCAAGCTGTAAATTCCGCACCTGCGGACCATTTTTCGCACCTGCGAAACACCAGCACCAGCTCTCTTCTCCGACACTAAAATGAGCATAACTTCCTCATACGATGTCCAAATTCGACGATTCTTTTTTCTATAGGTCCGTAATTACAATACGGATCTAATGCTTCAATAAAAACAGAAATTGGAGCTCATTTACTTAATGTGGTACCAATTATGCTTGAAGAAACGACATCGAAACATAAAAAACGAGCGCAACACAACCCATACCTATCTGAAACTCCCCCGAGCCCCTCGGAACCTCAACCAACAATTCCCACAAGTCATATATCACTACCCGAACTTAGTCGAACCTTCGGAAAACCCAAAACAACACCAAAACACCGAATCAACCTCGGATTCAAGCCTAAGAACTTAGGAATTTTCAAGAATTCACATTCGACGCCGAAACACGTCTAAACTTATCCGAATGACCTCAAATTTTGCACACATGTCACAAATTACATTCTGGAACTGCTGTCGCTCTTGGAATTCCATTCCGAGTCTGATATCAAAATTCCACATATCGGCCAAAATCGTCGAAATTCTAACTTTCGCCAAAATACCTCAAATCACCCTATAGACCTCCAAATCCAATTCCGGACGCACGCTTAAGTCCAAAATCATCATACGAAGCTATTGTCATTAACCAGAACTCATTCCGAGGTCGTTTACTCAAAAGTCAAACCTCCGGTCAACTTTCTTCATTTAAGCTTCAAAATTTGAAAATTCTCTCCCAATTCGACTCCGGATTATCCGGAAACGGAATCTATCCGCGTACACATGTCCATATACATAATGAGGAGTTGATTACGGTCTTATACCACCAAATGGAGCTTAAATTCTCAAAACGACCGGTCAAGTCGTTACATTCTCCCTTTCTTAAACAAACGTTAGTCCTCGAACGTGCCAAGATCCACCTTGAATTCATCCAATCACTGATTGCACACTTCCAACACACACCCGCAGGTGATCCCACGTCACCCCATCCTATGTAAGCATGACGACACCATCACAACTGCAATTTAACCTCCTTATCACCACCGATAAGCCTCATACCTCAATTCCTCACCCTATACTCATTTCCAAAAGGTCCGATCTTGAATCCATATCCGGCATTAGCCTTAACCAGCCGCATTAACTCATGCTTATACCCATAAGGCACGACCACGCAATATAACTCATCGCAAATAGGTTCAAATAGCACTTTTGAGCACCATAACTGCCCGAAATAAACTCAACCTTGGCAACAGCCCCACATATGGAAGAACTCCGCTCCAACCCCATAATACTGATAAGGAAGCAATAGACACAAAGACGTCATTATTAGGCACCAAAATCACCAAGCCATAGCTAACACTACCCGGCACACATCCCACAAACCAAAACTAAAGGAGCACATAACGAAAATGAATGAATATGAAAAGAGAGACATATAAAGGACTATCAAACAAGCCCATAGGCATAACTCTCTATCAATATTGACTTACCACAGCAATATAACAAGGAAGAAACAAAGCATATGAGCAATCACAAGGATTCCATCCTAGTAAGAATTTCCACCGCGGTACTCAGCCCGGTCTAAATATATCGAATCACCAATATCACGAGGACCTCGGCGTCAACTCTAAATCACATATTGAAAACATATCATGCCAATTGAAATCTCTCCCTTAACTCATCTCAGCTTATAGGAGTCATAATACTAACTGAGCTCACATCTAAATGGTGTATCAAATCACAACCAGTAAACAAAGTACTCAGGAAATATCATATAAAGCTCACCATAATGAATAATAAGGACTCACCTCTAGTTTCACCACTAGCAAAGATGAACAAAAACAACGGTAGACACAGCTACTACTCATAGAATTTCCCAACAGGAGCAAACACAAAATGGGGTGCAAAACATGAAACTCACTCATAAATAAAACAACGAATAAGGGAACTCGTCCCGACCAGCGTAACTATAATGGAATACGATTGGTGCCCCTCTGAGGCACATCAAAACAAACCTGAGTGAGGATACCTGGCACAACGATCTATAGCCTGCTATATGAAACACATCGATGGGTCGGGCCTCCCCCTCTTGGGCGCCCTCTACTCACCTGAATACCCTGCTATAACACACTTATCTGAGCCCTGGAACAATATCTCATCATGTGTCTCATCTCCACATAGAAACCAATCTCCCTTCCGACATGGCTGTAGAAACCACACAATACGGGTCCTCTGAGACCCAGTAATATCTGAGAACTCTCATGCGAAGCTGGTAATGCAAACTGAACTGGTTGACCCATAAAACCTCTACCGTGCCGTACTCTGCCTCCATAATAAGGACCAGTAGATCTCTCCGGCCTATGTGCCTTCTAACTGAAGCAACCAAGCGAGGTAGATACCTGGCCGACTCACTGAGTCCGACAACGTACTCTAATACTGACATAGTGCTCTGACGCAACTGCTCAAACTCCGCGCTATGAATCTCGGAGTTACTGGAGTGCAACTCCCTCAAAACATCTCTGAAACTTGCATCCATGCAAGGGAAACTGACTTTGATGGGCTACCCAACTCATGTGCCCGCCACCACTGACAACCCACTATTCTGAACCTGAGACGTGACAAAAGCAATCCTGCTCGTCTCCACAATACTCGACGTACGAAGAATATAGTGACACTCTTCCAGAAACCCTGGCATCATCTGTCACCAATCCACTGAAAGATAGGAGGGTGGTACTTCTTGTACCTCTAAATTTCCAAGGGGTTTCTCCCTCCGATGCTGCTGCTCTAACTACGGGTTGAACGGAAACCACATGTTTGCTGCCATGTCAACTGGAACCTGACCCACATGGCCTTGCTATTCTGGAGTGTAGACGGTGGGAGTCTGAACTCCTCTCAGATCTGTGAAGTAGCTAGTGCACCTGGGATCAATCCCGCCTGAGTCATTGTACTAATCATACTCAAACTGCACCCAGGTTTTCCTGAAGTCCGGGGTAGCAGCAGGCACCTCCAGTACCTTTCCCCCAACTAGAACTACTGGAGACTTCTCAATGGCTGCTCTGGTAGACATCTTAACTGCGACACGTGCTCCTCGTCGACCTCTGTCTCTAATCCTTGTGACTTATTCTTCAGGGTAACATCATCAGGAACCGCAGCTCGTGTCCTCACCATCGGTGAGAGAGTGGAACGGTGATTTCAAACTTCAAGGTCGAATGAATTCGCACGATAGGAATGAAGGAAGTGAAATTGTCCTAATAGTTAAGTACATACGTCTCCGTACCGATCCGCAAGACTCTACTAAACTCGCTTATGACTCGTAGAACCTATGAACCTAGAGATCTGATACCAACTTGTCACGACCCAATTTTCCCTCCGTTGGGTACGGTGATGGCACCTAGTCTTAGGGACTAGGTAAGCCTAACGTTTCATTGAACAACAATAATAATAAAGGAAATATAACAGTCTCGATATGAAATCTTGACAGAATTTACAATTTCCCAAAACCCGGTAAATACAAGTCATAAGCTCTATGAATCTTTCTACCAAATCTAAAAGCAACTGTCTAGAAAGAGTAAGTACAGTTGGAAATATACAGGAAGGTGACTCCGAAGCCTGCGAACGCAACAACAGGTTTACCTTGAGTCTCCTCAGCTTAACTCCACACAGCTAGCAACAATCAATACCTGGATCTGTGCAAACAAAAATGCACAGAAGAGTAGTATGAGCACACCACAGCGGTGCCCAGTAAGTATCAAGACTAACCTCGGTGAAGTAGTGACGAGGACTAGTCCAGATACCCACTTGTCTAATCAGAAAAAGGCATAAGTAGAAATGACCGAAACAAATATTTATCTAAAATTCTTCAGATATAATTAACGACAGGGAAATATGAAGTAGAAGAGAAGTGCAGCAATTAGAACAACGGAACAACATAGCAGGAAATGTGCAAGAAGGAAAGGAAAACACGCAAGTCAAGGACGGAAATCGGAATACCATAAAACACTCAATCTCAGCACGGCATCTATTTACTCACATCAAGCATTAGCACGAAAACTCAATAAAACCCAGTCAAACCCTCGAGTAAAAACTCTTTAAAACGTGAATTTATACCGAAAGCTTTTGAAAATATATAATCTTTTCAAGATACGGGAAAATCTTATTTGAAACATACTTTTTCTGAATGTATAAATATATATATATATATATATCCTTATAAAAGAGAACGTTAGAACATAGTTCCTTTAAAATATGTTGTATTAAAATATGTGTTTCCAAATACTATTTTTCAAAATCATTTGTAAAACATACTTTCTCAAAATACCGTTTTTCAAATATCGTTTGCTAAGATATACCTACCCAAATACTAATTTTCAAATATCATTTGCTAAAATATACTTGCCCAAATACTGCTTTTCAGATATCATTTGCTAAAATATACTTTTCATTCTGAATCTCTTCAATGATTAACCACCGGAACCTAGTCTGTAACTCAATAGATAACTGCTCAATATAAGGGAAAAGTCTCAGGTCTAAGCCTGCAGTCCCAATGCAATTACTCAATGCAATGCAAGGGAAAGTCTCAGGTCTAAGCCCGCAATCCCAATGCAACTACTCAATGCAATGCAATATGCGGGAAAGGCTCAGGTCTCTACCCGCAGTCCCTATGTATGCAATGCAATATGAGGGAAAGGCTCAGGTCTCTGCCCGCAGTCCCTATGTATGCGATGCAAGATGCAATGCAGGGCACCGAAAGAAAACAGCCAGAACCCAGCAAAACATTGCACAAGCCACAATGAACACCCCAGCAAAACAGGAAGGCAAAATGCAAGGTGCAGCGATAAGTTCAACACGAGAACTTCAATCAAAGTAGTGGAAACCTCACTCATAAGCATAAATCACTTAAGGGGGAAAATCAAGTATCAATGTAACGATGTAACGAGGAGAGAACCTAACAATATAGAAATGATTCACAATACTCAAGTCAATAAATAGAGTACCAATCATCCCGGCAAGGGAAGCAGCTATAACCAATCTCGCCTAACAGTTCGTTTCACGGAATAAGCTCAGCTAAAGCAAATATTCAATAATGAGAGGCACCAAGGAAACACCGCATTACGGGTGATGGTCAACTATACCTTAATAACACTTAAGGTAAATCATGTAAATTATATTGTACAACTCACGGGCATGCTTGACGCCAAACGATAGATATTTCAATTCCTGTTAAACAATTATAAGACTAGATGATACTAATTCTAATCAATTAGGCAGTTTGTAAGGAAATTTTAGCATAATGGTAGGAGAGGGAAAAATATTCAGCTAAGTCAAATTCATATCAAATAATCAACAAAGAGGTATCGAAGTCAAGAAAATCTAATTCAAACAGAGGATGATGCAACTAGTAATCAAAACTCAACCATAACAGCTACTACTTCATACGCCGGAGATATAGGGACTTAAGAATCCTAAAAGGCTATTTAATTTCAAATAAGTCCGAGTACGCACTCGTCACCTCGCGTACACGGGATACAATCAACATAGAAGACTCAAATCCTAAGGGGTAGTTCCCTCACACAAGGTTAGGCAAGATACTTACCTCAAGGNTCGATAAATTTTACAAATTCCGATTACCCATTTCGATACGAGTTCACCCATAATACATTTATCCAAATCCGATGTCATTTGGTTATTCAAATCATGAATTTTCAATTTAGAAATTTTCTTTCAAAAACCCTAGTTTCTTCAACCCAAAACACAAATTAAATGATAAAAATAAGAACTAATTCATGAAATATATTAATTTCAAGTGGGAGAACACTTACCCATTCGAATTGTGTGAAAAACTTTCAAAGAATCGCCCAAAACTTTCAAAAACGAGCGCAACACAACCCATACCTATCTGAAACTCCCCCGAGCCCCTCGGGACCTCAACCAACAATTCCCACAAGTCATATATCACTACCCGAACTTAGTCGAACCTTCGGAAAACCCAAAACAACACCAAAACACCGAATCAACCTCGGATTCAAGCCTAAGAACTTAGGAATTTTCAAGAATTCACATTCGACGTCGAAACACGTCTAAACTTATCCGAATGACCTCAAATTTTGCACACATGTCACAAATGACATTCCGGAACTGCTGTCGCTCTCGGAATTCCATTCTGAGTCTGATATCAGAATTCCGCCCATCGGCCGAAATCGCCGAAATTCTAACTTTCGCCAAAATACCTCAAATCATCCTACGGACCTCCAAATCCAATTCCGGACGCACGCCTAAGTCCAAAATCATCATACAAAGCTATTGTCGTTAACCAAAACTCATTCCAAAGTCGTTTACTCAAAAGTCAAACCTCCGGTCAACTTTCTTCATTTAAGCTTTAAAATTTGAAAATTCTCTCCCAATTCGACTCCGGATTATCCGGAAACGGAATCTAACCTCGCACACATGTCCATATACATAATGAGGAGCTGATTACGGTCTTATACCACCGAACGGAGCTTAAATTCTCAAAACGGCCGGTCAGGTCGTTACAAATATGGCCATAGCCGAAAAAATCTTGTCCTTTAAGACAGCAAGTTTAATTTTTGACAAATCTTCACATACCTTCTAAATAGAATCATGCCTGTTAGGTTGAAATTTGATAAAGAGTTAAGTGTTACTCCAAAACTACCATAACCTACACTCGGGAGTGGCAACTCATGCCCCCGACCTTCAACTCTAAACAATTAACAAAAACTCACATAGCAACCGCGGGTGCATTTCATGTGATGTTGTTGCCGTGTGCTCAAAAACAACAAGTGCACGCCATCGTGACTTGTTCAAGATGAATCCATAAACGTCCTAATTGATCTTAAAAAACTAAAACTGTCATGACCCAGAATCCTTATCCAGGTCGTGATGGCGCCCAACGACGGGGTTAGGCAAGCCAATATGAATTACATTAAGTGTTACCCTTTCCATTTGATTAAAGAAGTCAATATTTACCAATTTTAAACAATTAAATCATGAGGATAGCTTGATATGAAACTAATATCATAACAATACATGGCCAAAATAAAGCATATGTATGCATATACAACCTTAACTCCCAAAATATACACTACGTGTGTGCCAGGAACTAGTGTCACGAGTGTCATGGGCAAACTAACGGAATATACAAAGGATAATAATATATACAAGTCCACAGTCTGAATGAAATAGACGGGGAAATAACAAAAGTAAATGAAAACTCCATGGTGCTGCTGGGGATCGCCAGATGAAGCAGCTCACCGTGAAATCAAGTCCACTAGCTTAGGGTCTATTTCCGGTACAATAACCAGAAGCACCGGCCTCAGAACCTATACAGTTAAGTACAGAAGTGCAGCATGAGTACATATTAAATAAATATGTACCCAGTGAGTATCCCGCCTAATCTCGAAGAAGTAGTGACGATAGGTCGACTCGATACTCACTAAGGTCCAACAGTAATAACATATGATAGAATATAATGAAATACAGTAGGCATGTCAGGAAATAAGCAACAAGTACATATCAAGAGCGAAAATCTAAACAACTACTGAATTAACCAACAATGCAGTTCCAAGGGTAGGACCACCGAAACGAAACAATAGTCACCAAGTCTTAGATCCACCGTGGCGTACAGCCCGTCCCCATAAGGTACCTTCTAAACTTGTCGTGGCGTACGACCCGATCCCATATGTATCACAAATACCTTTCAACTCTGTCGTGGCGTATGGCCCGATCCCATATACATATCACAAATACTTTTCAACACTGTCGTGGCGTACGGACCGATCCCATATATATATCACAAATACCTTTCAACTCTGCCGTGGCGTACGACCCGATCCCATATACATACAACAAATACTTTCCTACACTGTCGTGGCGTATGGCCCGATCCCATATATATATCACAAATACCTTTCAACTCTGCCGTGGCGTACGGCCCGATCCCATATATATCACAAATACTTTTCATCACAAACTCCTTTCCATTCAACAATTTCCATAAAGCCTCAGAGGAACAATACTATACAACACATAATCTCATAGTACATATGGCGCTACAATGAATCATATAAAGCATTTCAAGGAAGCATATAAGGTATTACGAGGAAGCATATAAGGGATATAAGACATTACGAGGAAGCATACAAGGCATGATGTGGGCCTAACTGCCCGGACATAACAATGATAGCCGCTACGTACGGACTCTCGTCACTTGGTGCGTACGTAGCCCCCAAACAATTTTTACATAGCATATACATCACCTATGGGGACAATTTTCCTCTTACAAGGTTAGAAAGGAGACTCACCTCGTGTCGAATCTACCCCTCGGACCACAATTGCGCCCGAAACTCCGAACTCTACACTCGAGGACTCGCAACTAGTCAAAAGGTGTAAAATTAAATCAATGCATGCACAATGTGGGAAATTATCTTAGTTATTCACTAAAATCGCTATTCTTGAAGAATTTCCAAATTCCAACCACCGGTCCCGCATGTTCAAATTCCGAAAATTCTCGAAGGGAACACTCACCCACAGCCTAAGGATCATTAAGGTGTGATTTCTACTTGAATTCATGGCCTAAAATGGAAAATCACAAAATCCTCAAGAACCCTAAAATTACTACCTAATTCTATGATTTTAGATAATTTAGTAGGGATCTTAACTAGGAATTGATGTTTGAAACTAGTAAAACCATGGAATTTACTTACCTCAACAACAGTGGTGGAAGGTTCCTTGAAGAGCTCTTTAAAAACTTGAGGAGGAAGATTAAAATGGAGGAAATATGCTAAGTCTCGTATTTAATAAAACTGCCCAGGGATTCCTTCACTGCGATCGCGACAAGGGCCTTGTGATCGCGAAGGACAACTGGCCAGACCTCTGCAATCACGGCAGAGGTCCTGCGATCGCGAAGGCGAACTAGCCAGATCTATGCGATCGCGGCAGAGGTCCTGCGATCGCGAAGAGTAACTGTTCCCGGCCCTGGCTTGGCACTATGCGATCGCAATGATGGGGCTGCGATCGCGAAGGCACGGAGTCCGACCTTCCACTATCGCGAAGAGGAAGCTGCGCTCGCGAAGAACAATCAGCAGCCTAGCCCAAATCCTTCTCCGCGATCGCGACCCACCTTCTGCGATCGCAGAGAAGGAAACCAGACAGCAAAAATTTGGTTTTTCCAACTTAGCTCCAGGGGGTCCAAAACTCACTCGAGCCCCTCGGGACCCCGTCCAAAAGCACCAGCAAGTCTGTATTCATGATATGGACTCGCTCGAACTTCTGGAATGCGAAAAACAACAATGAAACGCAGAATTCAACCCCAAAACCAAATTGAATCAAGCTTAAGAACTTAAGATTCTAGAATCCATTTCAATGCGCCGAACCGGCCTATACTACTCGGAATGATTTCAAATTTTGCAGAAAAGTCGCAAATGATATATCGGAACTATTCCCAGTCTCGGAATTGCATTCGGACCTCGGTAACATAAAATCACATTCCAAACCAAATTTCAAATTCTATGAAAATCCTCAAAACTTCATTAACTCTAAATTTTCCCATTTTGATCTGAAACCCGTCAAATCAAGTATGTTTCTTACCAAATTTCACAAATAACTTAAATAACACATATTGAACCTGTCCCGGGCTACGGAACCATAATACGGTCCCGGCATGTCACGACCCAGAATCCTGATCCAGGTCGTGATGGCGCCCAACGACGGGGTTAGGCAAGCCAATATGAATTACACTGAGTGTTACCCTTCCCATTTGATTAAACAAGTCAATAACTACCAATTTTAAGCAGTTAAACATCAGGATAGCTGGATACGAAAATAAAAGCATAACTCTAAGTGGCCAAAATAAAGCATATGTATGCCTATACAACCCAAAACCCAAAATATATATATATACACTACGCGTGAGCCAGGAACTAGTGTCACGAGTGTCATGGGAATACTAGCGGAATATACAAAGAAAAGTAATATATATACAAATCCACAGTCTGGATGAAATAGACGGGGAAATTAACAAAAGTAAGTGAAAACTCCATGGTGCTGCTGGGAATCACCAGAGGCAGCAGCTCACCGTGAAGTCAAGACCACGAGCTCAGGATCTATCTCCAGTACAATAACAAGAAGCACCTGCCTCAAAACCTGTACAGTTAAGTACAGAAGTGCAGCATGAGTACATATTAAATAAATATGTACCTAGTGAGTATCCCACCTAATCTCGAAGAAGTAGTGACGAGAGGTCGACTCGATACTCACTAAGGTCCAACAGTAATGACATACGATAGAATATAATGAAATACAGTAGTCATGTCAGGAAGATAAGCAACAAGTACATATCAAGAGTAGAAATCCAAACAACTACTGAATTAAACAATAATACACTTTCAAGGGTAAGACCACCGAAACGAAACAATAATCACCAAGTCTTAGATCCGCCGTGGCGTACGGCCCGCTCCCATAAGGTACCTTCTAAACTCGCTGTGGCGTACGACTTGATCCCATATGTATTTCAGGTATTTCTCAACAATGCTGTGGCGTACGGCCCGATCCCATATATATCACAAATACCTCTCAACACTGACGTGGCATACGGCCCGATCCCATGGATATTTCAATTTCTTTTCAACTCTGTCGTGGCGCACGGCCCGATCCCATATATATACTTCAATTACTTTTTCAGCTCTGCCGTGGCGTATGGCCCGATCCCATATATATACTTCAATTACTTTTTATAACAAATTCCTTTCCATTCAACAATTTCCATAAAGCCTTAGAGGAAAAATTCTATACAAAATATAATCTCATTGGACATATGGCGTCACAATGAATCATATAAAGCATTACAAGGAAGCATATAAGGCATTACGAGAAAGCATATAAGGCATTACAAGTAAGAATATAAGACATGATGTGGGCCTAACTACCCGGACATAACAATGATAGCCGCTACGAACGGACTCTTGTCACTTGGTGCGTACGTAGCCCCCAAACAATTTACATGTCATGACCCAGAATCCTAATCCAGGTCGTGATGGCGCCCAACGACGGGGTTAGGCAAGCCAATATAAATTACACTAGGTATTACCCTTCCCATTTGATTAAACAATGTTAACAATTTAAAACAATTAAACATGGTGATAGCTTGATATGAAAATAAAATCATAACAATACATGGCCAAAATAAAGCATATGTACGCATATACAACCCCAATCTCAAAATATACACTACGTGTGTGCAAGGAACTAGTGTCACGAGTGTCATGGGCATACTAACGGAATATACAAAGGATAATAATATATACAATCGTGATGTCTGCATGAACAGACGGGAAACAAAAGTAAATGAAACTCCATGGTGCTACTGGGGATCGCCAGAGGAAGCAGCTCACCGTGAAGTCAAGTCCGCTACGGTCACTATCAAGATCCTGTCTGATAATCAGATGCACCAGCCTCAGAACCTGTACAGTTAAGTTTAGAAGTGCAGCATGAGTACAGATTAAAATAAATATGTACCCAGTGAGTATCCTGTCTAATCTCGAAGAAGTAGTGACGAGGGGTCAACTTGACACTCACTAAGGTCCAACAGTATGATATAATGATGATAAGATAAAAGTAGTAGGCATGTAAGACACTGAGTAGCAATTATGTATAAAGCACAGGAATCCAAGAAAATACTGGAACAATAACAATGGCCACTTTCTTTCCCAAAACTATCTCATACAAGTAAAAATCCATGAACCAATGCCGAATAATCATGCGCACACAGGAATAAGACAACCGGCCGGAGTCAAAAGGAAAAATAGCTATGCACTGTCGGGGATCGACCGGCCCGTCCCAAAAGTGCATGCTTACCATAATCATATCTACGCACTGCCGAGGATCGATCGGCCCATCCCAAAAGTGTGTCTTTAAATGTAACCATATCATAACATAGTACAACTTCGTCCATGCACTGCCGAGGATCGAACGGCTTGTACCAAGAGTGCATTCTTAATTATATTATCTCTGTGCACTGCCGGGGATCGACCCGCCCGTCCCAAAAGTGCACCTTTCAATTCGCCGTGGCGTACGGCCCGCCCCCATAAGAGTGGGGGAAATCACACATCGCTCGCGAAATGTGAATTGCGAAGCGGTCACATGCACATACAATATCTTATGAAACTTACTTTCCATAACAAATTCCTTTCAATTCAACAATTTCCATAAAGCCTCAGAGGAACAATACTCTACAAAACATGATCTCATAGTACATATGGCGCCACAATGAATCATATAAGCATTACAAGGAAGCATATAAGGCATTACAAGGAAGCATATAAGGCATTACGAGGAAGCATATAAGACATGATGTGGGCCTAACTACCCGGACATAAAAATGATAGCGCTACGTACGGACTCTCGTCACTTGGTGCGTACGTAACCCCCAAACAATTTACACATAGCATATACATCACATATGGGGACAATTCCCTCTTACAAGGTTAGAAAGGAGACTCACCTCGTGTCGAATCTACCCCTCGGACCACAATTGC